>JAGFPH010024660.1:0-11251 GCA_018207615.1 Philaenus spumarius
TAGGCCTAAGTACAACGACCCTTCGACTCAATCAGCTGTGTTTAGTTTCAGCCAATTTGCTTCCCCATTCCATTTCCGTCCTTTCACTGCTACACTTTATCAATGAACTTTGTATTAGGCCTATGCCTTTCTCATAGCCTCGTTTATCGTTCTAATAAATTCAATGCACTACTGTACTCTGTATATTTACAAATTAAACTATCCCTACACTACTATTTACATCTGACAATGATTTCTATCTACAACTCTTTCTATTATTGTATATACGGCCTTAGGTCGCGTACATCATATTTCCCTTTTATTCTTCCTGTCCGTATGTCTGCAAGTACATATGTTTTTCTTCCCCTCCTTTCAACAATTCTATATGGACCTACATATAACCTATTTTGCTCTTTCGCAGATATCGCAGCGTTTTATGACTTCTAAAATCTTTGCTAGCATGTTTTTTTATATACCATTTTCTTCTTATCATATTGAAAATTTTGTTTCGGCCTATATGCCCATATGTCTCATGTATACCCTGCACAAATCTTTCTATTACTTCCTCTGGTACTATTATTCTTGTTTTATTGTTTATTGTGGAACATAACACATTGTCTCTTATTATAAAATTTGGATAATTTCCTATATTATTTATTTTCTCACGGCATTCTAAATTTCTAATTTGGTAGTCTCTAAAATTTACAAATAACTCTCTTAAATTTGGCTTTATCCTTATTTCTTGTATTTTTAATTTGCATTTATCTTCCACTCCCGTACAGTTCCCATACATCCTACTTGCCACATCGCATGGTACATTTTCCTTTCCTGTACAGTGTTGCACATTTGGGTTATACTCTTGTATACCGAGTATCCATCTTCTCATTCTGCTGTTTTGGAACTTACATGATGTTAGAAATTTCAGTGCCATATTATCGGTAATTATATTTAGCGGAGCTCCTATTACTAACGGACGAAACTTCTGCAAGCCATACACAATCGCCAACAACTCCAACTCGCAGATTGTATAATGCTTCTCGTACGGTTTTAAAGTTCGGCTTACAAAACCTATTATTTGTTTTGCACCATTCCTGTCTAGCTGATATAACTGACAAGCTATAGCACCTGTGCTTGCGTCTGTCTGCAGATAGGTTTCCCTTCCTTCTTCCGGATGTGCTATAACCACCGCTTCTATAAACAACCTCTTAACATCTTGAAACGCTTTTTTCATTTCGTCGTCCCATATCCATTTTTGTCCCTTTCTTAACAACTTATACAGTGGTCTGGTTGCTCCTGCATATTTTTCTGTGAATCTCGAATAATAATTAACAAACCCCAGAAACGATTGTAGCTGTTTTACTGTACGTGGTTCTGGAAAATCTCTTATGGTTGTTAATTTTTCCGGATCAGTGCTAACTCCTTCTGGTGTGAATATAAAACCCAAAAACTTTACTACTTCCTGACAGAAAACTGTCTTCTTAGGATTTATGGTTAAGCCTCCTTCCTTGAATTTCTGAAATATTTGCTCTAGATGCTGTATATGTTCTTCGAACGTCTCAGACAAACATAGCAAATCGTCGACATAATTTAACGTAAACTCTTCTATTTCCTTACCTAACGTAATATCTACAGTTCTTATCAAGGCAGATAAAGAGTTCTGAAGGCCGTACGGTACCACTTTAAAATTATAAACTTTGTTATCAAACAAAAATCCTGTGTATTTCCTTGATTCTGGTTTGAGCGGTATTTGCCAGAAACTCGAAGTTAAATCAATTTTACTTAGGTATTTTTTCCGCCGTCCTTTCCTTAAGATATCATCTATAGGCGGTGCACTTTCAAAATCTGGAGTTATAATTTTGTTTAGTTTCCTGGCATCCATACACAATCGTATCGATCCGTCCGGCTTCACAACAGTCACCATTGGGTTTATATAAGGTGTCCTAGATCGCTCTATAATATTGTTTTCCAGCATCTGGTCCAGTTCCTCCCTAACTTTTTTTCTATAATTCATTGGGATGGGGTAGTTTCTATTTACAAAAGTTTCAGTTTTTTCCAACTTTAATTCATGTTCATATAATTTCGATAGGCCAGGCCGTTCTGAAAATATCGACTTATATTTCTCAATTAACTCCTGTAAAATCCCCTCTTCCCTTGTATTAAGTATCGTAGCATGACCTTGCGAATCGCCTAGCTTGATCTGTTTACATCCTATCAGCTGTGTTTGCGTAGTCGCTCGACATCGGCCTTGGTACGGTCTCGTATTACTTTCCCTTTCCATTTTTGCTAGACACTCTGTCTCCGAGATTAGGCCTACACTTTCTTTTATCTTCGTATGCTTTCTAACAAACGCACCCTTTTTACCGTTAGTATTTCTTATAGAATCCGAATTGCTTTTAAAACGAGCTTTAGTTGACTTGTTCCTTCGGCCTAAATCGCTATGGTTTTTACGCATCTCATTATAATCAGTGTTTGAATGATTTGCATAATTTTTATATATTCGTTTGATACTATTATTAATTGGATTATTTCGCGTGGTGTAACAGTGCTTTAGTGAAGTTTTTGTTTGGACTATGCTTTGACTACAACTTATTTTTGGATTACGGTTAACAACGTTATAATTATCCCCTCTTATATCAAATTTTATTTTATTTTTATTCTTACGCTCCTCTTCATCCCTGGTTTCCTTTGTGAACCCTTTGGCGATGAACTCCTTCCTTTTCTTTTCCCTAAATCTCCATTGAAGTGAATTTCTCTCATTCTTCAACCCTTCTACGCCTCCTAACGTTTTAACCCTACATCCTGTTGTTTTCCCGTCTTGCTGCGCCATTTTACTTCCTGCTTTTGTTTCTCCCGCTACTTGATTTAATCCGTTTAAGCTAATTAACCCCCTCGCGTTCTCTACACTTTTGTTTACGTTAATTGCTTGTTTATTATTGATAAGGTTCCCTTCATTTTCATCATTTAATTTAATTGATTTTTTAATCTGCTTATTTATTTGATTTTCACACCTTAATTTTAAACACTTCCCTTTAATTTGACTTATTGCCTTTTGTTTATTTATAAATGGTAACTCATATATTATCCCTTCGTATGACCACCTTATAAATCTTTTCTCCATATTTATTTTCGCCTGCATTTCATACAATGCATCACACCCTATAAGTATTCTGGATTTTAACCCTTTCACTATTAATAATTTTAAGTCCATTTCTTTGTTTTGAACTTTATATTTTAACATAATTTGGCGGTGTACTTTTTGAACTTTACCTTTAAGCGCTCCTATTATTTCTACGTTTGCTACTGGAAGTTCCATTATTGGTATTCCTTCCGCTTTCAGCTGCTCGTAATAATCCTGTTGCATAACTGTTATTTCAGATCCAGTGTCTATTTCCATAATAGCCTGTAAATGACCAATTTCCACTAATATCGCCGGGATTTCCTCTATTGGTTTATCTTTAATAATTTCCTCCCCTTCATTATCTAACAAATCCTCGCGAATATTATAGTGTATATTACTTAAGGGTTTCTGTACACATACTGCCGTTTCATTTTTAATTACCGTTTTTCCCGGTTTTTTAATAAACTCCCTCTTAATTATTTTTTCGCTCCTTCTATTTACTTTATTTATTTGATTTTTAGTTATATCATCAGCCCTAAAACTCCGAAGCCTATTTTTCAGAACCTCCTTTCCTAGTTTCCCTGTTTCGGCTTTGAATTAGGATTTTGATTTGATGGACCGGGTCTTGGGTTATTAGGGTGTATGGTATTTCTTGGGTTTTGCGAATAGGATTGCAGGTTAGGTTTCGGATAGGGTTGGGGTTTTTGCCTGTTATTATTATTATTATTCGGCGTTCCTGTAGGCCTATTTCCCCTACGCGCTTCCTCCATCATATCTATACTATTTAGAAATTGTATGGCTTCTCTAACCGTCTCGCTATGCTTTCCCATTGCCGCTAACCTAATCTGGTCATTAAAGTGTTGGAATATAGTAAACACTAAATATCCCTCCGGAATCGGTGGATCTAAATCTCTAGCCTTGTTTACTAATTTACAAAAATAATCTGCTCGCGTAAGATTACTATTATCATTATACCTCCCATATTCTATTTTATTTCTTATTAATTTTTGCTTCTGTAACGACCAATAATTTTTTAAAAAACATTCTTTAAACCCTGTATACCCTATATTTTCTGTTTGCATAACTTGCCACCATTCTAATGCACTACCCCTTAATTGTCGCACTGCAAACTTTAACTTTTCTTGATCGCTAAAAAATGGATTAGTTTCCTCGATCAAATTTTCTACCTCCCTTATAAATTGCTGAGGGCGTTCGTGTGGATTTCCCCAAAATTCTATTTTTTTACACTCCCCCTCATACCTCGGCATTACCAGGCTCCTAACCATACCTGGCTGTCCCCCTAATTCTAACACTTTTTGTTCTACCTTAGTTACCCTATTTGTAATTAATTTAAAATTTTCATCAGTTTTCTTTCTAATTACCCCGGTAGATTCTTCTAACAATTGTATACTGCCTACAATATCCTCAAGCCGTTCTTCTACCTGTTTGTGTTGACTTAAACACCTTTCTTTTTCTACATTTATTTCCTGCGATACTCCTTCCAATTTTCCTGAAATTAATGTATATAATTGTTTCTGCTCTTCTTCTCGCAGCCTCCTATCATTTGCTTTTTCTTCTTCTCTCTTAGCCTCTTTTAGCCGCCTTCTTTCTTCTTTTCTTTCCTTCTCTTCCGCTTTCTCTCTTTCTCTTATTTGTTTCTCCTCTGCCTTCTCTGTTTCTCTTAATTGTTTTTCTTCAGCTTTCTCTTTTTTTAGCATTTCCATAAATTCTTTAAGTTCTTTGTTCGCCATTTTGCTCTTAGAAATTTCTCCTTATTTGTCGGAAGTGAAATATTCGTAGCCTAACTACTTTTATTCTATTTTTCTTAACTTTTTTGAAAACCCCCTTTTTCTATTTACGTTTTTACCGCGACAAATTATTTCTAAGGTGCTTGGCCTACTCCCCCTCTTAAACTGCGGAATACCAAACCCGGGAAATATTTAATGTTGATCAAATTCACTAGTATGTTTACACAATCTAACTTAATTCTTATTATAACACATACATATAAGCACAAATAATTTATTCTGTCAGTTCTGGACTTTATTTAACCTTCCGTTAAATCAAGCCACACCGGTGGGCGCCAACTCTGCAACGAGTCGAGCCCCACGTTGGCTGCGCCAACTCTGCAACGAGTCACGAGTTGCACGACGCTGGGGGAGGAAGTTTGTTTTCCTTTTGTCCCCACGTTGCGACGTCAACCCTGCAACGACAGACCTTTTTTATGACGTTCGGGAGCCACCTCTGCAATGTAGCCCCGACGCTTGTCTGTCTGTAGGATTTCCCTACTTTGTTACAGAATAAAGAGATTATATCACCTACTGGAAGTTTAAGGCAAATTAATTTTAATAGCCTAGGTGATATAACTCTGGTTAAGATAACTATGCCTATAGTCACCTTAAATAAAAATATTTTATTAAATTCCTTCCAGTTATTCAAGTTACTATTAACTTTAAATTTGCTCAGCTCAGTAATTAATATTATATTTATTTGACAATCTCTGAGGAGTGAGAACAGTGGAACTTTACCTAGAATAATTAAATTATTTGTGCTTTGTGAAATTTCGTTGGAAATGCCAACTTTGCGTTTCCGCCCTTCAATATTGATCATACACTGAAAACAACTTATCATATATGATACTTAGATAATAGGAATCTCTTGAACAAGGTAAATTAATTATATTAATTGAAATCAAAAGAAAATTTATTCAATAAAAAACTCAAAATACTCTGTGGTTCTTTCCACTACAAAAACATAAATTTTAAACTAAATTTACTATTTACATAAATTTTAACTCTTTTAGGTAGAACCATTTATTATTCATTTATACTTAATTATTCCTTCCTTTTTAATATTTATTATTTAATTATTTAATTATGAAAATGATTTTATATATTTAATTTACAAGATTAATAATTTTATATTTTGAAAAACCTAATTTTTTATCTCAACCCAGTATCAATAATTATTTAAATTTAACTCAGGCAATATTTTAATAAGGGATATCGTAACTTTTCTGACAGACCTTTTATTACTGCGATCCTGGACTCTGAACACCTTTCCCAAGAATGTTGATTGAAATCCAGCTTCCCTGAAGTCCGGTTATCGTTGGTGTGGTTGAACGTCTCTCGTGGTCTCAGCTTTGCCTGGTTTGACTTTCCCTGATGTCTTCTAACGTTTTCCCTGATTTGGTTTAACGCCTTCCCTGATTTGGTTTCCGCTTCTTATTCCAGTAGTCCTTCAAAGTCCATGTGTGGTTCCAGTTATTGTCATTACATCAGTCCTGTGATTCCTGTAGACTACGTCATTTATAGATTTTTTGACGCACCCGCTATATAATTAACTATAGCGTAATTCACTCAAACTGTCCAATCGTTTTTTCACTGTCTGTAATACTAACTGATTTTACACTGTCTTTGTTCATTTAACTCGTATTTACGTTTGATAAACTTTTAATGAAAACTGTTACTTGAAATATTATATCGCATAATATTATAATTAATTAAAATGTTCACTGTTTGATTGACACATATCTTACTGCTGTCTTTATAAAACACTGCTTCTAAGTACGTTACTATAACATCGCAGATCCGTCTAACAACGTCGATCTAAAGAAAAAACTCAAAGAGTGAGAGAGCGATTCCAGCTTCCAGATAGAGCGATAGATCGTTAGAGTCCGCGGCTCCCGCTGTACTCCGCTTATATAGCCTCCTTTGCCGCCTTCCGAGTACCAACTGCCTTTCTTATTTTTCTATTCCTTGTTCGATAGCTTGCCATGCAACTTGCATTGATTTCTTTAAGTTTTAGGTTGGTACTACCCCCACTAACTTCTTCGTTAGGCCTTGTCATCAGCTAATCTAGATCTCCCCTCCTAACATTTTCTCCTATTGTCTTACGTATTTTCCTCGTAGTTTTCCTTTAACTGCTTTTATGAACTTGCGGTTTTCGTAATCGTATTCCTGATACATTTTCCTTTCTTCTCAAACTTGAGTGATGGTCGTACTACGTTTGGTTCGCTTATGGCGCTGCCTCGCGTATTCCGCGGTTTTTCCTCACGAAAACTTTTCTGGTTTTGAAGGAAAATCTTTTTTCTTTTTTCTTCTATGTTGGTTATTATTTTATGATATATTAGCCAAAATTTCCATTCTGTCCGAAGATTTTTCTTCTGTTTTTGGGACTTGCAAAATTTGCCAAATTTAACATTTACTTTTGAATTTGAATTTTAACTTTAAAATTGATACTTTCGATTGAGATTTACAATTTTATACCCTTACTACTTTCTTAACCCTATGTTATTATTTTTACCACCTTTTTCATTCTATTTTTAGCAAAATATAGGTATGAACTTTCTCACCTATTATTTTAATTAATTAACAATTTATAAACTTTTTATCTTATAAAACTTTTACTTCTTTACAACTTGTTTACTTTTTCATTTTCCCTTTTTCATTTTTCATGGTGCTTTTTCACCTTCAAACTTTAACAATTATCTCTAACTTTTAAAATACCAAAAATTCCTTAATTTGTTATTTAACATTTTTTATACAATTTTTCTTACGCTTTTCAAAAATATCTTTTTCATTTAATTTTGATGAAATTTGAGAATTTCCTATAACTTTAACTCTTTATAACTTTAACATTTTTTATTTTACAAAATTGTGACTTCCATGAACAATGTTTCCACCTCCCGTGTTTCACATTTACCCATAAAATTCATCAATTTTATACTTTTATTTAACACCTTATTCCTGTATAAAAATAACTAATTTTTCTAAGTCTTTCAGGCAACTTGAAACAAGTTCCTGGACAAAAGTCCATCTCTGTTGACACAGTACAGTTGGCCGGGACTTGTCGTATTCTAATCTAGTTAAGTATAGGGTGAACCTCAACTTCTGCTATGAAATCTTGATTTTTGCAGTTTTACAACAAAACTCAATTTTTCACGCATTGCATAAGGTTTATCCGTTGCAATATATATATATATATATATATATATTTATAAGCCAAATACCACTCACTGACTAAACACTTAAAAATAATACAATTATGTTAAAAAGACTGAAAATACCAACCACCACGGGCAACGCCGTACGGGTCAGCTAGTATATTAATAAGACGACATTTCAAATCATTATTATTATTTATAGAGCTATTAATGTTGTAATTTATAACTAATTTAGAGAGCGTCAAAAATCTCCAGCTGATTTGGCCGATCTAGACCGAGAAAGCAATATTTTCAATACTCACAGCTGACATGGAAGTATCTATTTTCGACGCAGTGTGATGAAACAACTTTTTTCCGTATCTCAAAAGATAAGCGAGATATTGGCTAAAACTCAAAGCATAATTTCTTAGAATCGTCTATAATAATACAGAACGTAGAACATTTATTGGTCCTTCAACACATGTACAACATTGCAATAGACTTCGTCACATACATTCTTAATTCCGTCATTAAAACAAACATGACAGATGACCCAGGCTTACCAATATTGATATCACAACTCAAATAATCCTCCGAGTTATAAAATGGGTGCCCTTTCAGCCAAGCGTGAAAAGTGAAAAGTGTGATATAAATCATCATTTGACAAGCTTCGAAAAGCGTCAGGCAGTTTATCGAACAGTTTGATTCCTAAAGCTGAATGATAATTTTTGGATTTATTCAATCTAAATCTGTCCAGTAATATGGCCAAGAATATGTCCAAATCTGGAATTGTAATCTGAAATTAATCCTCTAACTCGATACATATGTAAACTATTCCTTACATCCGTTAATACATCAAAAATATATAAGTTGATAACAGTTGAAATACCAGTTTTAACAAACGATGGCTTGTGATGTTCCAATTTATCTAAATGTATTAATACTAGTGGACCCGGCAATGCTTCGCTATTGCTTTATTTAATTTTAAGGGTAGTTATCAAATTTCATTCTTTTGACTTAAGTGTTATTGAATTGAAAATGGTGTTTATGTCAATAATTTATATAAACAATATTTTAAACAGCATATATGTAAGTAAATAGATATGTATAACAACCGATGTTTGAATTGAATTATAATACAGTAAGCATTTTTCGTTGATTTTTTTTTGTGTTGTTTGGCAATCTAACCTAAAAAAGCTGTTTTGGTTTTTGAAGAATAATAACCCGATTATAAATTAGAGAAATTGGTTGCAAATAAAAGTGTTTTGGTTCATTGTAGGCCTAACCTAAAATTATGTTCAGTTTTTGATCCATAACAGTTGTTTTATTTATAATAATATGTAACAACCGGTGTTTAAATTGAATTATAATATAGTAGGCCTAAGCATGTTTTATTGATTTTTGTCTGTGTTTGCTTTTAATTTGTCAATCTAATCTAAAAAGCTATTGGTTTTGAAGAATAATAAACTGATTTTAATTTGCTAAAGTTGCTATGGTAATGAATGTAAACAAACATGTGTTACTAAGCATTTTATACGAACAGCTGTTTTTGAGCGCTATGGTCTCCACAAAAGAGGCTGTTTAGTTTTTTCCAAATTTGAAACTTTTTCGGGAAACTTTTCAAATTTTTCTTTATATAAAAACCTAGTTCGGACTATTACGAACATTTTAAAAAAAAATTTCCAAATTGGTCCAGCAGTTCTCAATTGATGCGATTTCAAAGAAACAGCAATTCATTTTTATTATATAGATAAAGAAACAAAAATAATAGTACAGAAAGAAATTTTGTCTTGAATTTTTAGCCGATACTTTGGTTATCTTTTGAACTACGGGAAAACTTAAAACAATCTTTTTGTTCGTTATGAAAAACATTTTCTTTCTTAAATTGTTTTAAGTAAAGTGCCAAAGTTCGGGAAATGGTTGTATGGGTCGAAATAAAGGGAACATTAAGAATTACATTTTTTTAAACTCTTGTTTTTAAAGATATCTGCCATTTTTATACAAAATAATTTATATCTATAGAACGGGTTCGACCGATTGAGTTCAAACTTGGCATGAAGTATAAAATAACAATGATATATTTTAAGAAAAATAAGCGATTATATCCAATCATGCGTTTTATGACAACTGTTTGAAAATTGCAAACATAAATTACCCAAAACCGTACATTTTAACAAAAAAAGTCATGATATTTTTTTGTAATTCTTGTAACTGTCAAAATATTTGGATGAAAGATAATAGAGTACTCAAGTTAAAGATAACAACAGCAAACGTACCCATAATATTATTGTGTTCCCTGTGTTGGAATAGGATGCGGGGTTGGACAAACCAAATATTACACATAACTTAAACTATTATCCTTCGCCTGATTGTTTTGACAGTTACATTATCCGATAGGAATTGAAAGGGCTACAAAAAAGTTTTCTTGACATTTTCTGTTAAATGTATTGTTTTTGGAGTAATTTAGGATTGAAATTTTCAAACAGCCGCCATTTTTAAACGCATAATTGGATATAATCGTTTATGTTCCTTCAATACATCATTGTTAGGTTAGACTTAGTGTCAAGTTTGAACTTAATGGGTCAAACAGTTCTCTAGATACTAATTATCTGGAAATATGGAAACGAAGCGTTTTTTGAAAAACTTGTATTATTTATATACTCTTTATTTCGACCTATAAAACCGTAGGGTCAATTTATTTAAATTCTTAGGGGTACACTAAAATATGTATTTACTAAAATACTTAAATATTTGTATTTACTTACATATTACTGAAATATTTTAAAGGTACATTTATCAATACATATTTACTAAAACAAAAACTAAAGTAATTTTTAATATTTGTATTAACTTAAAAGTTTTTATTTATAGTTTTTACGTATTTACTGTAATATATACTAAATTACGATTGTATTTGTATTTGTAAATTCGAATTAACGTAAGTAATTAAATATGTAATAAAACACTTCATCATCTGCATTTACTAAAACTTGTATGGATGTCCTATGAAATGGGTATTTACTAAAATAGTTCAATATTTGTATACTTTAAAGTTTGTATTTTCCAAAACGAATTTACTAAAACATTTACTAAAGCAACATAATATAATTTTATATTTGTAAATTCGAATTTACTGAAATTTACTTCAATATACTTGTACTTAATAATACTCAAAATGTGACTGTTTATTTCCTTACAGCAGAGGTTAGTATTAAAAGCAGCTGTTAAAT
>JAGFPH010024661.1:0-11251 GCA_018207615.1 Philaenus spumarius
TCGATCGCAATACTTACCTTACCTAGTATAGGGTAAGGAAAGTAAAAAATACTGTATAGTACACTACTGTATGTACGACACACTGTTATAATGATTACACAACGAGAAATGAATAAACTTTCTGTATGTTTACTGCTAGCGCTAAAGCAGCTTATTAGCGTGGCAGTGAAAATACTGACAGAGGGCGTGTGAGAGCAGGTATTAAGAAGTGTTTAAAAAGAGATAACAATGTCAAACTGCGATGAAGATTTTTGTGAAATTTTTAACGATGCAATAATTGGAATTTACGAAAACAAAAACGAAATTTTTGCAGGGGCTGCCTCAGAACGTGATTATTGACGTTCGGATTATCGACGCTCTACTGTAAATGAATTTTTAAATAATTCGATCCCGCAGCTGAACCGGTGACGTGACTTTCCAAAATTAAGTTTATATGTTTTAGGGCTTCACCCCAACTATTTGGTAAATTGGTCTACTAACGAAGGAATAGAATAGTTGCCTGCGTTTACAAAATATATTAGTAGGATTTGTTTGCACCTCAACTTCATGCACCGGTTCACGTGCTGCTTCGTTCCGTTCATGCCCCGGTTCACGCGCTGCTTCGTTCCGTTCATGCCCCGGTTCAAGTGCTGCTTCGTTCAGGTTGGGGGGGGGGGGGTTGACGTGCAGGGCAGGCAGAGGTCTCCCCTAGTACATGTTAAAACAGTTTAGAGCGTTATTTTGTAAAATGCATATAAATGAACTCTTACTCATGATTAAAATTTTTGAAAATTATTCTGGAAGTCATGAGCTTTTATTTCAGGTTTTTGGAAAAATGCCGGAGTCAAGGGTCCAAGTCTAGTAGAGCGAGTTGGTGGGTGAACTTCTCCACTATTGGCTACTTAACTGGCTAACTTTATACAGCAGGGAAATTTCCCCACCAACTTTACTTCACTTGACTTCGACCGATTACTTGAGCGTTTATGGTCGTGTTCAAACCGCTTTTAACCAACTTCTTAGGGTAAATACACACTGCAAGCGTAGCGTAGCGGAGTGGATAAATCAAAACCATTTTCGTTAACGAGGTAATACACACTAAAAGCGTAGCGGTTCAGAACAACCTAGTTTGTTTTCGACAGCGGAGAGGAGCGGATTGCCATAGCCTCACACATGGATGACAGTGAGGCAACAGATAGTAATAGATAGTAATTGATAGTGATAGTAATTGATAACAGATGTATAGGCCTATGCGAGAGCAACATTGTACATGGCGAAACACAAACTTCACCACAATCGAGGTGCAATTGAGAAGCTGTGGGTGAAGCAGCAAAAGCTTTGGATACTACAAGTAAGTTTTATTTTATAGAGGACGTAGCACTACCTACAATTTCGTTATTTGCAATACAGAGTAGGTAGAATACAAGTAAAAATAAACGATACCAGAAACTGGCACATGCTTTCTCACATATATTTTAAAAATTATTAAACAGATTCACTGTGACTTCATAACTGTATTAAAGTAGGAGTAACTAATAAATATTATTATTAGCTAGAGAGAAAACTATCCAATCAATTTCGAACAAATTTGCACCAAACATGTCAATTAGGCCTGCATAGATGCACGAAAAAAGGTTTTGAAAAATTTTGAAAAACAACTCCCTTTTTGGTTAAAACCCCCAATAATAAGTTATTATTAACTGAACAAGCATTTTTAGAAATGCGGTTTTTTGCATATGGTTTTTATCAAAATCGTTAGCGTTGTTTCATTTATAAAAAAATAATAACAGATATTTTGTGGGTTTTTTGGCCAAAAAGGGGGTTGTTTTCAAAATGTTTCAAAACCTTTTTTCGTGCATCTATACAGGCCTAATTGACATGTTCGTTCAAATTTGTTCGAAATCGATCGGATAGTTTTCTCTGTAGCTTTTTTATTAGGAACTTATAAAATTAAGTTCTGTGGAACACCAAAATTAAAATCAAAACACCCCTGGGTCAGTCAAACATTTTATAAAAATAAAATACAAAATAATTTTTGAATAGGGTATAGAAAAAAAAACTTTAAATTTGTTTTGGAGCTGTATTTTTCTACTTGATGCAGATTATACATGATATTACAAAACTTATGATATAGGCATAAAACATAACTAATGAATACATTTTCTACTTATTTTGAATTGTTTATAGTTTGTATAAAAATATGTTGCAAAATGGCTAAAATTGCTAGAAAATATAATGAAGAGATTTAAAAAATATTTTTAGTTCTTCTGTCCTAAAAACATCAAAATAAATATGATTTGAACTAGCCTGTATTAATTTAGGCTTAAATGAGTTTTAAATAAATAATAATGTGATAGGTACCCCTCAACTCGTAAATAATTATAAATAATAACTAAAGATACTAAATATTAAAGGGTCCACTAACAGCGGACATAGTATAGGCTTGGCTAAAAGTACATCGCTGAGAATACAATTCCTAGTTAACTAAGGGAGGGGGACGCTAGAGGAAAGCATCCAGAGATGCATCAGTGAGTCTGGAAGTGAACGCGTCCGCGTTCTGACTCAATTTAAATGGGGGATTGATCTTGCTTTGGCCTCATGGCGTAGGCCTATTGTTAGTCTTAGGATAATTGGAACCAACAGAATAGTCGTTTGTAAATGGTTCAATAAACGTTTCAACTGATCATGAGTTTACCGAATTATTGAAGAACCCGCTCGCCATCCACCATCCTGACAAAGCCTGTACATCTGCACGAGGACAGAAAGGCACAGCCCGACCAGGGAAAACGACGCTTCAGGATTCGGACGCAGGAGAGCCGAACCCAAGGAGGTGGGGACCGTTACAATAATACAACCGTTATTTTTGTAATTTAAGTACAAACAAACTTTTATGATATGAAAGAAGTCAGGTAAAATGGAAGTGTGCATATACAAGTGAAATTTTGACTGACTTTACCTGATACAAAGCCCTGACGAGCCACGGTGGCCGTGGTTGTTAAAGCGTCATTGCTTTATCAATCGTCATGGCAACCATCAATGAAAAGGTTCCGAGTTCAATTCCCTTTGACCCCGAATAATTTTCTAAATGGTTTCTTAACAGACATCGTTGGCTGTGGTTCGGATTCCACGTAAAACTGTAGGTCCCGTCTTCATTAGCCTTAAGTGCAAAACAGTAGGACGTTAAACACCAAAAAAAAAAAAAAACAAACAAAGCCCTGACTGATTACTTCCAAGGTAAAAATGTCAGTCTTCATATCAGGTTACACGGTAAATTTTGATCATCCACACGCAATATTTTACGTAGGCCTATTAGATGAAATGTAAAAATCAACATTTGGCTATTCCATTTATAAATGATAACACATTAAATAAGTTTATCGACGCTTAGCAAACAATTCCGCCCAAAGAACATTTTTTCCCCAACACATTCTGGAGGACGTTTTGCGTTGACTAACAGGCTAGAATGTTTAGGGTGAAAATCCTAGAGATAGCAGCACCAATGCACAAAAACAGAACTGCCAAAGCACACAAGGCATACTGCCCATAAATACTGTCTTTCTACAGAGCTTTTATAAAAAATCCGCCAAACTATCAAGGATCCATGAGAAGACAATAACAGTCTAATTATTTACAGGCGAATATCGCCTATCTGTAATTTGTTAAGATCTAATGCTGCCTATCGGCAATCCGATAAAGAACCAATACCGCTAACTAACATTGTAGTAAATTTAATAACCGATGCTACATTTATTTCTTTTCTTCAATAGTAAAAAAAATTAACTTACCAAAATGTTTTATAAATAAAAATAGTAGGTACATTAGATAGGCATAAATAGGCCTAACAGTTCAGTTTGTTCCTCCAGTAAAGTTACTGTGTACTGAAATTTTAGGCGATATTGTTAGCTATGCGACAATATACAGTAGCCTATATACAAAGCCTATAAGTCTTTCATAGCCCTATGGGTACTGAGTAGGCCTATATAAAATTATATTTTAAGTGAGCTTACATAGGCCTAAATAACAAAAGAAATATTTTTTTCATACTGAGTTTTTTCTTAGCCTAACTACACGAGGTCCTATTTTATCTTAACTGACAATAGGCTAATTCCTACAAAACATATTCAACCACAACTTTTTATTTATAATTTGGCTTAGTTGGCAGTTTATATAGTAAGGCAGATGCAATAGTAGCCTATTTTATGAAATTTAGGAGTTAATTTAATTATATAATCTTTTTCTGCAAGTTTAATTAACCTCAGAGTTTATTTTTTATGTTTTTAAGTATCATAATGAAATTTTTTTTCGAAAGTAAGTAATGGTACCATCTTATGAACTGTATGTTTAAGTTCAGACGTATAGGCCTAGCCTATTATAAACTGAACTTGTATGTGTAGTAGGCCTACCTACAGCGATGATTAGAAGACAATAAAGATAACTAAGTTACGCTGTCTACCTCAATATTAAATTTAGGAATCTGAAGAATCCCCTTAAACTATGCATTGTTTATATAAATTTTCTCTTATTTGTGCACAATTATTGTGGCCAATGTTGAACTGTAGAATAAATTGCTTGGAAGGCAAAATAATTATGTATCTATGCCTATAGTATACTTCTTGGAAACACACTGTGGCTGCCTGTGAATAAGTTACGTTTAGGTTTTTGTTAGGCCTACTTTTAAATAATTTTAACAAATAGGCTAATTTTCCATAGTACCTAAACTTGACACAGTAAAACAAATTTTTTAAATAGCAACAGCTGAAGTCCTTTTTTTAGGAAAGTAATAAGTGCTACAAACTTATATTTTCAAACTGAAAATATAGGCCTACTGTGACTAGATACTGCAAGTTACGGAGTTTAGTTCAGGGTTTTTTAGGTTTGCAACACAGCTGTGGTACAGTATTCTAAAATTTTGCCTAAATATTGAGCTCTAAAGAATTTTTCAAGCACAGGTGGTAACATCAACTGCAATTTCATGCGCAAGTGAAAAACTGATTTTCAGCTAATTTTGTTTTATTTTGCTTTCATGTTACATAGGCCTACAGTATTCATAATAAAATGTAGCCACAGTTTAACATTTTAGTGGATATTGTTCTGAGAAATAATGATAGGAAGTTATAATTTGGACGTTAAAACCTAAAATAGACCAAATCAAATAAGAAACGATCTTTTAAAACATTTGCCAGATCCCATAAATGTCAGTCAGTGGATAACATCTAGGCTAATTAGATAGCCTACCATTGAAAACATCACTATCATCCAATTGATGAACAAGGTAGTAATACCTCATCTTAAACTTTTTTATAGCCTAGGCTTACTTTCAAATTAACTTACAATTAACTTAGTTTCTCACTTCTGTTAATCCTAAAAGTTCTGAGGCCAGAGTTCCTTCACTACTACAAAACCTAACCTCAAATAGGCTTATTTCCTAAAAGCACTCTCCTATTGATCTCATTAAAAAATAGCCTTACAAAAATATTTAGCTTAGTTGAGGAAATGATTGAACTCATCGCTCTCATAACTAAATAAGTTAACTGGATAATATTTCAACTAAATAATTTTCTTGTTTTGAAAATGGTTGGTTCCCAGAAAAGAAAAGTCTACACTCAAATAAATTTTAATTTGAAAATTTTATATTATTGTTATTAAATCTAAAGCTGGAATGTATTATTATTAGTAAGTCAGACTTTTATCAGCTACCAAGACAACCTATTATGCTT
Source organism: Philaenus spumarius (assembly GCA_018207615.1). Classification (NCBI taxonomy): domain Eukaryota; kingdom Metazoa; phylum Arthropoda; class Insecta; order Hemiptera; family Aphrophoridae; genus Philaenus; species Philaenus spumarius. The sequence goes on from JAGFPH010024661.1 coordinate 5,694, forward strand.
TTTAGTATTTGGCATATTTTTTGTTATATTGGGGTAATGCATTCCATTTTATTATTTTGCAGAGCAATTTGATTTTCATTTTAATTTTGGACTAAAAACCTATCTTAGGACAGATATCGTTTGATAACTATCTAAAGCAAACAAGACAAGTAAAGATCAAATGAATTATTTTGATGGCAATCTAAAGGCAATGGATAAATTGCAATATTGCATTTCTTTTCGTTTGGGTTTACCAGTGGAAAAGAAAGTTGTAACTTGGGAATAATTGATGTTTGGCTATGTTACATTTTCAAGCTACACATCTGCCTGCAGACTACAGGAAATGAATGCTTGGCACAAGTGAGTAAGCCTAGACTTAATTAACGACAGACCCACAAGCTTCAACTGTGTTTACCATTATAGTTTTATTAATGTAATCATTAAATACCACCAATAATAATGAAGATGTACTCATCGAAAAACGCAGTTTTCAATGATACCCTACAACCAATATTTTTATTTCGATCATATACATACCTGGGGGGTCAATCAAGGACGTCCCAATTTGTTAACTGGCTGACAAATCGATTACAAAAGTACCGACAAGGTGTTGATTACAAAATTAATGCAAACATTGTGCATTTTGCTTTTACTATTTTTTCAAACATTAACACTACTTAAATAAACACTAATAACAGTCTTAAAAACCACTAATCACCACTAATTATCACTAAGTCATTGATATTTAAGCTCCACGCAAAAATTAACAACTGATTCAATATGGCGTGGCCTTGTTTTTCTCTCATTCTCCCCCTGTTCTCTTCCTTGTCTATCTCTCTCGCACAAGGCACACTCTCTCACTTTAGTTGCTACGGGGTCCCCTTGTGCATTACAAGGATTCCGTATACAAGATGAAAATGACAATAAACAAATGCACGTGACCCATCTGGACAGTCTTGTTTGATTGGCTGTGTTCTTTCACCCGGCCATTTCAACTTTTACTCAATTGTTGTGTAAAAGAAAAAACACATTTAAAATAAATTTGAATAATTAATTTCATTTATAATATAGTTAATTGTGTTGTTTATATTATTTATGCAATTATTAAGTTTATTTTTTATTAAATAACGGCACAAAAACTTCAGGTGAAAACGCATCGTTTAGACACTCGGCTGCTCAGCCGAGTAAGAGGTCATTCCACTTTCATTGCATCTTGCAACAGGTTTAGTTTTAACGTTCACCTAGCTTAGCTAGACAAAGCACAGAAATGAACAAGAGTAGGGCAATTAAAAAACGTTTGGCTTGAGAGTAGAAGATCAAAACTATGGTTACACATGAGTTTTTATCCGATTTTTAACCGTGATTAATTTAATGATTCGTCCTCATTAATGATCTGAATTATTATTATGAGCTAACTTTAACAGAGAGCCTTGAGATATTCCTGAAGTAGCCAAATACGAACACAACACAACTTTAATATTACAAGAACATGAAATGTATTTATGTACTAACGTTCGATTGGAGACAGAACAACAGTAAAAATATAATTCCCTACATTTATTTATGGGCTAACTTTTTGGAGAAGCATAAGTTATACTTAAAAAAATAGATTGTTCTGTTTATCCGAGAAAACATCTTAATAAATGTGTTAGACAAACAAGTAAGTGTCTACACAGGTCTCACATATCAGGTCTAACTTCAATTCAGTACACTAAATTCTATTTAAAATCTAAATATAATTAACACTGTTTTGGTGACTGGATTTAGGAGAGAAAAACAACGCTTTAATTACTTTTTTCTTCTAAATTTACAAAGAACAAATTTTAAAAAGAACAAAATAATAAAATTGTAAAAGCCACCTATCTGAACTGAACTGTCTTAAATAAGTATTTAAATATACCCGTAACATTCAATTTAAAATGTGTGCACAAATAACAATAATTATTAATAATAAATATACGCCGGAAGAATGTAGTAATATTTATAAATGAGGATTTTTGTCTATAATTCGGGTCATGGTTTCAGTATTATTTCACTTACTGAAAAAAAAAAACTGTTTGTTGTAAAATATTACGGCTTTACGATTTTTTGTATTCACCGCCAAACATTTTAAACGTCCGACATTTTGAACCGGGAGGTTGAACATTTCTATTGTATTTGTAGTTCCATTTTTATGCTACAAAACTCAACGCAAAATGTCAACTTAGTAGACTACATCAAACAGTTTTTAGATTAAAATGGACAAATTAAAAAGAAAATGACAGCTGTTAGAAAATAGGGACTTCCGAACATTTAAACAATGCTAATGTAAATAATTATTGTCTTTAGTTCAGAAATTCACTTAAAAGAATTACAGTGACTAGATAGAGACAGTGTGGCCACATGAAAGCTGCCGCCATGTTTTTCCTAAAAGTAATGTTATCTGCCATAAAGTATAATGTAATTTATTTTAAAATATTTATAAAACCTTTTGTTTTATTTCATAAAGGCCTCGTAAACAACTTTTTAAATGTTAAAAAGTAGTTAGAAAGCAGATAAGTTGTTTAAAATGAAATAACCTATAAAAAATAATGATTTATCACATTTTTTACTAGCCTATGCCGATAGTTGAGTAGCCTACAAACTGACGTTAATTACAAACTAATAAAGCTATATCAAAACAAGTTGCACTATTATTTTCTTTGTTCAATTCTACGTTAAAAAAACATTTTGAAGTTCAATTACATTATTTATGCGGTTTATTTGAATAAAAGTTAAGGTTTTGTATTATTTTCAAGGAACCAAATTTTCAATAATTAGTAGCTATCTGAAAAAGTATTTGACTGGTCATAATGAAATTGTTTTTAATTCTCAACTGATTTTAGGTTTCAATTCAATTTGAAAAGCAAAATCTTAAAAATGATTTTCTTAAAGCTAAATTTGAAATTTTTCCTAACTTAATGAATAAATTAAAATATCAAAAATTCAAAGTATAACAAAACGAAAAATAAAACAACGAATAAGCCTAAATCAAAATGCAAAATTATTATCCTGTTGTTAATTAGCCTTTTTTATCAATGAATAAATTTTACAAATATAATATTTTCAAAGTTACACTTTCAGATTTTTACAATGCATTTATTTCCATCTGATTTATTTTTAAATAAGCGAAGCAATTAAAACTTTCCTAACTAACTAATTTATTTCTATTTCAATTGAAAGCTAATAATAAAATTAATGTCTCCAACAACAATTTAACATCGAAATTACACTTCTTTGATTTTGAGGTTAGGCAATTCAAGTTTAAGTTATTCAAAGCCGAAAACAGGTTTCATTATTAATTTCCCTCATTATTTCAGCTAGGCCTACTTATTAATGTGATTCTTGCCTTAGATTGTACCTTCACCAAGACTAAAAGAAAGAAAAAATAACGATGACAATTTAATTTGAAAACTGTAAACAAACGTAGGGCTAACACGGACGAAATAATAGGTTTGGGCCAAAAACAGTAAAATTGCGTAGTACTAATATTTATTGCATTTATCTTTTCTATTGATAAAAAGGCTTAGCCTATGTTATAAACTTTTTAAAATGTTGTAAATAAAAGACTTTTGGTATGCATTTACTTCTGAAATATGCGCGCTGAAAAGATTCCGTAGATTGGCGGGAGTAGCCTAATCTGCTGTCATTTCCTTATTAATTTGGTGCAATATCACATATTTCAACACAAATCGCTTTAAAATAACTATTACGTTTATTTTAAAGTAAAAACTAACAAAAATATCTGTTAAAAAATCGGTAAAGTCGCTTTTACAATATGTGAACGTATGAATGTAATGTAAACAGATACGAATTTAGGAAAAACATGGCTGCCGACATCTTGACCAATAGGAAACAAGACCTCACTTGGCCACACTGTCTCTATCTAGTCACTGTAAAAAGAATTGACAGATAGCGCTATAATACTCTGTATATGTAGGATGGCTTTATTTTTAATTCTTTTTACAAGTCTATTTTACCACATTTTGTCATATTTTACAGAGAGGTGCTTTCAGTATTTTAAAAAAAATCTGATGGTAGATTTTTAAGTTAATCGAGTTATGTACAGTTGAATACGTGTTTTAAATTCCAATTAAAGTGACATAATACATAACAGGATGTTTGGTTCAATATACAGGGTGAGTTTTATGTCTTGGCACACCTGGATATACTGTAATTTAAACGGCCTGAGATATCAATGTGATACCTTGACATGGACCTATTATAACATTTCTTTTACTTCTTTTACTTTTTTAGGTGGTTAAACATTTCGCCCTCCTGTTCTAAAGGGGGGTAAAGGGAGGGCAACTTAAAATTTTCAAATGTAAACCCCTATCATGTGACCCCACATTTTAAAGGGCATAAAAAAAGAAATCAAATGGCGCAAACTAGAGGTCTCTACGTTGCCCCTATCAAAATCTACGGCCATTCAAAAATACTAGTGAAGTACTTCCCAAAGTTATTAAAAAAATAAGTTTTCAACTCCTTATCTAATGCAAACATCATGGAAAGAATGAAAAGGTTCATTTAACAGGATCTAGGATCAATCTACTTAGGACTTTCTCTTGTGTCCTACTCAATTGCATTATTTTATCAGTTCATCGGTTGCCATCAACAATTAATTTCAGTTCAAGTTTACTCTTCTGGCGAATAGTGTTAGTTATTTTATTTCTATTATGGAAGGTTCTGAGTTTGGAAGAATTACTGTGTTAATGGTGAGAGGTTATGGGGACCGTAAAAGATCATACAGTACCTTCAGAACTTGATGAAGAGAAATCATTAGATGTTATACAGTCCTTTGTTGAAAATCCCCACTTATCTACGAGAAGAGTTGCTTTGGAGCACATCAGCCAATTGTGAAGTTTTTTAATAACTTTGGGAAGTATTTCGCCCGTATTTTGAAATGGCTGTAGGTTTCGATGGGGACAGCATAGAGACCTCTAGTTTGCGCCATTTGATTTCTTTTTTTATGCCCTTTAAATGAGGGGTCACATGATGGGGGTTTGCATTTGAAAATTTTAAGTTGCCCCCCCCCCCTTAGATCAGGAGGGCGAAATGTTTAACCACCTAAAAAAGTAAAAGAAATGTTATAAAAGGTCCATGTCAAGGTCTCACATTGATATCTCAGGCCGTTTAAATTATATCCAGATGAGCCAGTACATAAAACTCACCCTGTAGGCTATACAATACGATACTGTAAAGTGTGCTAAGGTTTTTTGTGCTACCCTATATATGTTTTAAACTTAACACCTCAATCACAAAATATGAGACTCCAAGCTAGGCCTACATTAAAACGCGTTCATCCTCCTGCAACTTTCAAACCTTATGTAAAGAACACAAAATCCGTTTAAAACCCTGAGTGTTGCATTTATAGGCTACTAAGTAGACCCACTGAATATAAGTTTTGAAAATATGCGTTTATAATTTTATTTCTTAAGTTTGTTAAAAAATCTGAATAATAGGCCTATTCTTTTTGAAATGAAAACTTCTATAGGCCTAGGCGCACCACGTTCAAAAAACATCTGGTGTGCACATCACACAACTTTCCTTACCAAAATAGA
>JAGFPH010024664.1:0-11250 GCA_018207615.1 Philaenus spumarius
GGTAAATCCTAAAACAAAAAGCCTTATCGATTGCAAAGTTTTGATGTAGCGTATTAATAATATAGATTGTTGTTAGTTAATATATATTATTTGCTATATTCAAACAATATATATATATTGCTAGTGTCTCGATTTTAGGCTTTAAGTTTAATAGCAAGAATTAAAATAGGCAAGTATTTCTTTGGCCATAAAAATTAGGCTACTTTGGATTTTCCACATTAAATAATAGGCTACTTGAAATGTTAGTAAATATTTATTATAAAATGAAAAATAAAGGTACAAGGCTGCTACGTAAATAGAAATAAAAATGTGAAACTTACAAATTGTAAACGGCGATAGCGTCAAGCAAGTGGGCAACAGTAACACAATATACAACCCAGTACAGCAATAACAGAATTACCTCTATTCTGGCTCTAACATATAAGAAAGCTCTAACCATTATTTTAGTACTGAACAGCCAATCACAAACAATCAGCTGGTAGCAGCAGGGTTGCAGAATATGTACGGAAGCCCGAATGAGATTGTGACAGTGTCTACTACTGTCAGTTTTGTCTCCATTTTCATGGGCGATGTGTTTTATTGTGTTGAATTCCTCTTTGTTTCAAAACTTCAAAAGTATTGCTGACAGTAAGTCACAATAACAAATAGTTATTTGTTATTGTTAGCCTCAAAATATACTAAACTCGAGGAGTTCTAAAAAGAAATTAAAATTGGTTGTCACCAACCGTTAGCTTCAAAATATACTAAACTCGAGGAGTTCTAGAAAGAAATTAAAATTGGTTGTCACCAACCGTTAGCTTCAAAATATACTAAGCATATCCGGTTGCTCTAGATCATAAACATAATCTTTTATACTTTTAAGCTAAGCTAGTTTACATGGCTTTGAAATCACATCAACATTGTCATATTTATTATTTGTTTGCTTTAGTATTGAAATAACAGAAATAAAACCAGGATTGCTAGATTAACCTTAGTTAAAATTATAAAAGCTAGAACCTTCACAATGCAAAATGAATAAAAAGCTACGGCAGGGTAGTTGTCATTTAAATTTGAAAAAAACAAAACTGCAACAAGAAACTGATTTTGTAGTTGTTTAGCTGGAATTAATTCTTTATAATATCCTGTGTTTTGTGTTTAGGCCTGAAGGTGATCTAACAGAAACTGACCCGTTGGCTCTTCCTGAAATAAAACATGTAAGTAGTGTTTCTTTTATTTTTATTCTGTTAATTTCAGGAGTTCTCCGTGTCATTAATTGTTTGTAGCCTAATTTAGAAAACACAAATAGTCAGAGTTATTTTCCGTTCGATTGGTATTTTATTATTTGTATTGGTATTTTTCTCATGATTGCTATCTGTTACAAAACTAGTAGGCCTTAGCAGTACTAGGACGGCTACACCGATGTTTATTTTCTAGTGATAAAATTGCCTATTTTATGAAATCTAAACTATACAGTATAAAAACAATGAAAAATAAAACTATTAACAAAAAACTACATTACTAATAAAATAACACATCCGTTTCAAAAAAGAGAAACGTTTATTTATTTTTTAACACTAATTGTAATCAACAAAAAATTTACTATGATGTGAAACAAACGAATCTAATGGTCATTATAACCTCAAAACAACACGGAATCACAAAATCAAAATATACAGACTACTAGACAGTAAAACAAAAGTGAACTGTTATGACTAAGAACCTTTCCGGCGAAAACTTTAAATGTCGACCGGGTAAAATAATGTTGACATTTCGGCTTTGCATTTCATTTCTGGTAACATGCTTGTATGCATGTTGGCTCTAGTTTAGAAAGCTACAAGAATATCATATCACAGTAACAGTTGTCGGAGAAAAGATTTTCTCATAAAAATTCGGGGGGAAAATATCGGTTAGTCAATTATTCCGAAGTAACGAATTATACAACATAGATTATAGTATACAGGACTGGTAGGCATACGCACGGATTATGCAAGATGAAATTATTATAGTCATGTCGCACATAAAACACAAGACGTGTTTTTACTGTTTAGGTTTTGGACTTTTTTCATCAGAATAATTGTGTTTTCTTTGTGACTTGAAGTAGACGACAGTTGTCTAGCTGTTTTAACCAACGTGACGTCTTGATTCCATATTTGTTCCATTTGTCGAGATAGTTTGTTGTGATTAGGCCTATAATATGAATAAAGAAAGTTGGATAATTTTCTAAGTTTCAATTGTTGACACATTGTCTTAATTTTTTATATTGAAATAGCTTTTATTGACTCATTTTTGCTTTTTACCTATAAAGAAATTGATTATTCATTTTAATTCTTCACTACCCGAATTTATCGGGTATTGAATTCCTCACTACCCGAATTTATCGGGACTGAATTCCTCACTATCCGAATTTGTCGGGTGTAGCATAAATACTCGCCCGTAAAGATTGAATTTGCTGATTGAATTAAAGATCTTTTAAACTGCTTTTTATTTCTTATTGATAGATCAAACGATTCGAAAATTATTAATATTATAGTGAATAACTTAATAAAATATATTTAGGTCTATATATATTATACGAAGATGTACGAATGTTTCCGAAGCTAAATGAATAGGTATCTTCTTTAAATTTGTATAAACGAATATATTGATGATATATAAAGGGTTGTATTTATATCCAGTTTTATAACCTGAAAGCAACTCTTATAACATATTATAGCATACATGGTTCTATAACTCATATTTAAATAAGATATATTATTGATTGAAGTTGTAAACATATCCCCAAAGTATAATCTACCCTAGGTTGTGTTTAAGAATTACAGATGATGGGTCAAATCATCTGTTATATTATATTGTTACTCACGGATGTACACTTGCTTTTACTGTCCGCGAGGCACGAGATGGTCCCTGAGTTCTTGCCTAGATTTAGTTTGAAGGCGCTTGTAGCTATGTGCCACGACCTAGTACAGAGCCGCCGTGAATGTCCGCAGCATCGTTATTCGACAAATGTTATTTAAAATCAAACGTGGCATCGTGATAAAAAGCAGAAATTCTGCAGTGTGTTTTTTAAAAAAATATATAAAACCTAATTATTAGTATCAATTATTGGAACTATGTATGCAATTACTGCTGTGAAAGAACAAAATATATATACTGTTGGTATGTACGTTTACTTAATTATTATACTAAATGGATTTTAATAGATTAACAGAATAACAGCTTAAAAGTTATTATAATTCCGATTAGTAGTGTTGAAATAATATTAATAATATGTTTTTAAAAAACACTAACAGTTTGGCATAGTATAACATTTTTGGATTTATAAGTTTAAAAACGACAGAAGATTAAATTATTAATGAACAGTGAAATTATATTCCTTACAAATAACAATAAAAGAAAACATCAAGTAATAAAATTTATAATAAATATGATTATAAATTAACTTTAATTGATATAACTCATTTATTATACAACAACTGTATAAACTTATAAACTTCCTGCATAAACTTACATTCGTACCAAATATTTTACAGTAACTTAAATTTGGTTAATATTATTGTACTTTATAGCTTTTTGATTTTTAGAACCTCCTTTACTGTATATTTTTTAAACTTAATTTACTCAATTTATTTATATGTAATATGATATTTAAAGCGCCTGTAGGCTACTAGATACACATTTTTCATTTAGTGTATTGTTTGTGCTGATTTTGTTGAGAATTTAGTCAATAGAATTAATTTGAAAAAATCGGCTGTTTTAATTACTAAAATCCATTTTAACATAAGCCTACATGATCATTATCAATACTAAGCTATATGACGTTATATGTTCCGCTATCGCGTCAGTCTATTAATAGTCCCCGTTACTCGCCTTTGCGCCTGCTAAAAAGGCGATACCACGTGAGGACATGGCTGTTTACGGGCAGGTCCAGGGACCATCTCGTGCCTCGCGGACAGTATATGAGTTGATGATGCAATGTGCTTACTCTGTATATTATTGTTAGTGGAAAATAAATATATTATTTTTATTAAAAAAGGGAGACATTAAACTTAATTTGATTGGAAAATTGAAATAGATTTTTAATGGAAAAATGTTTAAGAAATAGCTTATTAAAGCATGTTATCTTGTTACAGGAAGATGAATTCCAAAACACAAAGAAAGAAGAAACAGTGGCCAGTCTGTCTAAAAGCTCTAGCAGTAAAGGTAAATTTTATTTAGTAAAACAGTTTATTTGTGTTTACAAGCCTAGGGTCAAAAAGTTCAAAGAGATAATATGCTTCGGTCAGGAGAGCAAGTTTTATCAAGGTTGGCACCACTGCTATATATATAACATGCAGTTCTTGGGCACACTGATTATTTTTATACTGTTCATTAAATTATAACTTAAACTCAGACTAAGTAAATTATTTCAAGTGATTCTTGTTGGAAATTTTATATAGATTCTGAAAATGGTGTTAAACATGTATTCATGGTCGACATTCAGTTTTAACTGTACAAGTATTGATTTTTGAAAGAAATCTTTAAATATTTATTAACCCTAGAACCGGCAGACAGCACAAATCGTGCTGTCACTCCAACACATTTGTAACGCATGATTCTATCGAATATTTGACCAACAAAAATCATCCAATCTCAAAAAGACAAAAACCGTTGGAAAGGAATTGATTTAAACTTTAATTTTTGTATTTACAAGTTTTTTCTAAAACGTATATTTACATACGTAATCATCGTTGCAGTTTATTAGTTTTCTACAAATCAATCGGCGCCCGTAAATTCATTCTAAAACGTAACGTAATAACTCAACTTTCGTCCCTCTCTGCAGCCCGCCCAGTTCTTTTTCTGAGTTAAACCTATATTCCATTGGATCTGTCACAATTTCCTCTAAATAATGTAGCCAAAATCCGTCAAAAACATCTATAGATATGGGGGCGTTTTGTAGACCCTTGCAATTGGTCAGTTTTCCAACCAATAAACACGTGATATGGGTGTGATCCATGTCTATATTTAGAAATGTTTTGATATGGCTTTAAAGAGAATGCTTCAAGCTATGATTTCGTGTGAACCAAATATGTTTTGCTAGAAAGGTTTGTTGTGTAGGACCGTGGGAAACTCAGTGTTTTGACGGCCTCAAACCAAGATTCAAATTCAAACCCAACGGACATTTTTAACATGTGACGAATAGCAGTTGAAGCGCGCTGAGAAGGATGAGAAGTTTCCTCACTTTTGTTATTCAAGTAAAGATAATTCAAACACTTTTGTGAAATAGGAATTTACAAGTATACATTTCTTTTCTTTGATTTATTCTCTAAACTTTGTTATAATAATATTTCATTTCTGGGCAAAGCTTATATGTATTAGTAAATTACGTTTCAAACTTGGCATAGTTTTGTTGGGAGCCTTGTAGTATTAACATTAAAACTAGTGTTTTCAAAATAAGAAATTTGAAATTGGTAAATATTTTTAAACAGTTCTATTTAGAACTAAATTACGAAACTTTTTGACATTTATAAAAAAATTTTAAAAATGTTTATTATTTTTTATGTAGGCCTAAAGTTGAACTTTTTCATTTCATTACTGAACATTTTTTGTGTTTTGAGCTAATAACATTGTAAACTTTACATTTATAATTTTTTTACTGGCATATATAAATTCTTTGAACCTTTCTCTACAAAAAAGCTACGGAACACTTTTGGATTGGGGTTCATTTACTATTTTTGGTGAATTTTTGAAAAAATGCTTGCACAATCTATTTTCTTTAACATTGCCGGTTCTAGGGTTAATCCAGGATCATGGTAGTCAAAATAGTTCGATCCCAAAGCTGAACCGTTGACGTGAGTTTAGCGAACTTCTAAAATTAAGTTTATGTTTTAGCGTTTCAACCAATTTGGGAAATTGGTCTACTCTTGAAGGCGCTGAATAGTTGCCTGCGTGTACAAAATATATTAGTAGAATTTTTTTCTATATTATAAATATTTTCTATATTTTAAAAAATATATCAAGTTGTTTATGTTTTGCAGGAGTGTTCTATATTGGTAAGTGGTATTTTTGTTGATTTTATATAAATTTGTTATATCATCAAATTCTCTCTCGATCCACATTTTGATAATTTGACCATTTGATAATTTGTGAGCCACTGAAGATACGTTGTGATTTGAATCGGGTACTTTAACGGTATTTTACGATTTGATCGATTTTGGGGGAACCAGGGTGGTTTTAAGGTCGCGTGAAAAAAACAAAATGTGCAGAATAATCTCCTGTATTTAGTTTTTTTAGTTAAAGCCTCAAAAAAATTTCATTCTAGTACGAAAAATCTCAAAAAGAATATTCATTACGGCCAAAAAACGTGATTCCAGTCGTTGGATTTTTTGACTAACGAACTCGTCCGAGTGACTTAGAAAACCAACGTGTGTACCAAATTTGGACCAAATCGTACGTAAAATTCATGTGATGGTGTATGAACACATAAGTACATATACATACATATATATAACATTTTTAATGTCACCCCAAAACATGTTCTGGGGACTAAGTATACCACTCCCAAGCTTAGGTTTCACCATAAAAGACATTGCAATAGCTCAGCTTTCCTATGGAAATTTGCTGATAAAGACATACATATTATGTGCAGTAGACCCAACAGTAAACAATGAAAAATTCATTTTTAATTTCCCATTCTTCTCAAACTTGTTTGTCATTCACAAAAAAAAAAGACAGTTGAAAAGGCTTTTGGTCTATTCAAAACAAAGATTCTATGTCTGCTTTCAAAAAACTAAGTTATACAGTAGAATCTTGATTATTCGAAGTAATTGGGTCCAGGCAGACCTCTTATAATCAAAAAACTCTGATAAAACCATTGAAGTGCGAGTTCCCGCATCAGTTACATCGATATAGGCTGATTTGGAGCCATAGTTACTTCAAAATGTATTTTATTTGGCTTTACATAATATAGGTTCAAATAAACAAAGAAGGTTTGATAAAGTACTTAAATGAAAGAAATTTTATACTATAAGCTACTATAATAAAAACCACAAAAATAATGCCCCTAAAGTTTTTTCATGCTAGCTTTTTTCATTGATTGTCTAGCCTCTTCTTTTTTTGAATACCGTTGTGTTACCCACTATTCTATCATTCAGAAAGTTTAACACCGACACCGACTAATTTTTTTAGCCTTGTGTAGTTTTATTTATTTTGGAGATTGAAGGGGTTCGACTCTAATAATACTTTCAAACAAAGTTTTGGATTGGAATTGGATCTTCTCGTTCAACAAGGAGCTTGGGTATAAAATAGTAGCTTTATAAATGTGGAATTCTTCAATTACATTCATGGTTGGTCCTTTGGAGCATCTATTTAAAATTTGCAGATTTTTATGGATATTGGTGTACGTATAGCCGGTGTCTAATAAATGTTCAGCAAATTTTGATTGTACTGATCAATCAGTACTGATACAAGGACGGCCCAGAGTGCACGTGCGCGATTTCCTCATTTAAAATACACTACATCGGCATATTTATGTCCCATTACTTGTGATTGTGTGTTAATGTTTGTGGAGTGTTTATGTGTAATTTATAGTTTTTGATGCGCTTTAAACAAATTCAAATCATTTAAAAAAAAATGTATAAACGGTTTGAAAATGCCTGAAAAATAGGCAAAACATTCGTCACTGAATAGAGAGTGATCGCAATAGGACTGCTAGCAGTACTGTGCCAGTCTAAAGAATGATTTGGAATCGTACTGGGCCTGCACATGCATAAATAAAAAAGGTATAATGATGTGACCAATATTTGTTAAGTGACAACCAGCTTACCTTAATTAGGAAAATCTGAATTATCCATTCACAGGCAAAGACAAAGAATACAAAGTAAATGATGTCATAAAAACAAGTTATACGCCCTTAATTGAAAAAGATATTGAAATTGATACCCCTTAATAAACATACACAATATGGTTTTAAGAAAAGAAAAGAAAAACCCCACTTACTGAATAACAAAATAAAGAAACCCACCCCTTTTTAATGACAGCTAATTGATTTAACATACATGGTTTAACATCAAAAGAAATTATGGTAACATTGAAAGTTACTGAAACACACAAATTTATGAAATAGATACAACTCTTGTATTAAAGTACTTAGTAATATATTGTGTATATATATTTAATTGTTGGCTAACCTTTAATTTATAGATATGCGCATATATTTATTAAAATTTTTTTTATAATTCCTAAAATAATTAAAAAAAATAAATTAAGTGAATTTTTATTTGTTAAATAAATTGTTTATGTGTGACGCCACAAAGACATAATTTGGAATGAGACCCTATTGGCCTGGAGTAACGCAAATTAGCTATAGCACGCCACCCTTGATGAAATATATAAATTACGATAAAGTTTATTTAGCCTTTGTTAACCCTTCCTGCGCTGTAGACGAATATAACCGCTAAGTTTGACTTTGCTCAAAACGCTGTGAACAAATATACTCGCTTTTAAACATTGAGTGTTTTGTCAGGACTAAATAGTTTTCAGGTTTTCTGCTTGAGTGCAGCAGTTATTGGGTAATATACCCCTTGTTTAAAAACATAATGGCGGTCGACTTCGAATTTCGACTGCTGTGGGAGGAGCACCATTCATGCTTTGTTTGAGCAACGCTAACGCTGTAGACGAACTAACTCGCAAGTCAGTTACGTGCGAAACTGTACTGCGTTTGTTGTTTTATTGTTTTTTGGCAGACAACACTTCATGCAAGGAAAGAAAATTACACTGTTAGATGTGTTGTTTGCGTTCAACAAGGAATGGAAAGGAAATGATCTACCTTTGCGAGACCTGCACCGCGCGTCCCAACCTACACCCCCATGCGTGTTTCAAAGGGTACCATACCCACAGAATATTGAATAGAATAGAAGCGGCATAGGGTAAAACTATGCTGACTCCCGCCCTCTAACCCCCACTTCTTTGCCCTCAATAACACATCCTTCCGCAGTTTATCACACTCAATCTACACCTTCCACGTAACATCAGAACTCTCCACGTGTATATTACTTGTGTGTTTATATTACTCCTTGTTTAGTCTCTTTTATTGGAGTTTATTTTTTTGTGTTTTGTTATTTTTTTATGTTATAATGCCTTGTTGTGTGGCCTTTGGTTGCAACGTGAGAGAAGCGGATAAAACAGTTAGCCCTCCGATAACTTTTCATCGGTATACTTATATTATAAAGAGGTAAAATTTGTTTGTTTGATTGTTTGTATGTAGGGGGTAATCTCTGGAACTACTGAACCGATTGAAAAAAATAGTTGTACTAATAAAAAGCTACACTATCCCTGCTTAAACATGTAATATATGTGAGTTTCAGGGATTTTAAACATTTAAATAAGGGTATAAAGTAAAGGGGGTCATAAGGTAAATTTTGGACATTTAGCCTAAAAAGATTTAGTTATTTCATAAAAAATAATAAACATAGAACTTCAAAGGGAAATGCAGACATTTCTAATTAATAATTCAAAATAATAAATCTTACGTAATATCTAATCTCATATTTAAATTCAATCTTGTTTAATTTATTCAATTGTGATTCATGATGTGTCAAAATACAAAAAACATTTAAACGGTATTGGAGAGTTTGAAGGAATGGTCCACTAAATTTCTAGCCAGTGATTAATGAATATTACAGACTATTTCAGACATCGAAAAGAACTGAACTTGATATGTTATGTTGGTAGCATGGAAAATCACGCGATGTTGCGTCATACTGTAAAGAACGTTAACAAAGAAGAAGACTCTCTCTCACTTGCATCAATGACTTAGTACAGACCAGATCTGTTTGCAGTTAGTCCTGCGAAATGTTTTTAACAAGTGCTTATTTCGGTAGTTAAAGTACAACCACCGTTGAAATATGTTTGAACAAGAGCAGAGACAGTGCCGAATATCGTACGATAAATACAATGTGAAGTTTGTTCGTAATTTGCCTAAAATGTAACAACTTTGGAAGTCTGAGTAATGGCGTAGCGTCCTTTATGCATCTCTACATAAAGATTGCACAATGAGTGTTTCAGTGAACTAAAATCAAAGTGGCTAGAGTGCGACGAATAAAACAATTATGGGGTTTTCTAATTTAAATTGAATTAAATTGTGTTGTAAGTTTTCTTTTCATAAATTCATAATTTTTCTTAAGTGCACTATAAAATGAAAAACGTAAGTAATAAAAATAATTTTAATTAAGTCTGCATTGAATATTTCACTAATATAATTTGTTGTAGCTTTAAGATGAAATGTTTAATAATTAATGTGTATGCTTGAGTGTCCGATTGTGGTAAATGAGATGACTTGCCAAATTTGGTTTGACAATTTTTATGTGTTTTTCTTTCAAGCTAAAATGGTAAATTAAAGTATTAATTCCAACTACTATGCTTTCTTAATTTGAGTTTTCTCCTTTCCAGAAGTACTTTATGGTAAATTGAACCTTGTTGTAATA
The DNA here is from genome assembly GCA_018207615.1 of Philaenus spumarius. Classification (NCBI taxonomy): domain Eukaryota; kingdom Metazoa; phylum Arthropoda; class Insecta; order Hemiptera; family Aphrophoridae; genus Philaenus; species Philaenus spumarius. Next base: position 10,440 of record JAGFPH010024664.1, read on the forward strand.
ATAATAGATTTAGTTTCAGTTTTCTTCATAAGTGATTCAAAATGGCGACAGTTGAGATCATGAAGGGCGCGTTTTGGAGGTATGCACTCTGTGTGTAAAAACATAGATGGCGTACTTCTGGGATGATCTGTCCTGAGCAATCAACTGCACGCACAGATATGATAAGTTGATGCGTAACAGAGATTTGATGGTCAACTGTGTAGACACAGATTTGACCATAACCTAACCTAACTTCAATTTTGGGGTTATGTTTGATTGTTTTTATTGTGATTAAGGGAATAAAGTGTTGTAATATTTTGAAGTGATAATTTAATTAAATAAGTAAAGTATATGGATTGAAGGTAGGATATAATAAATAATTGTTACGCAGTAAAGGTTATTTTTTTTTATTAAAATTAACTTAGAAATATTTTCGTCAAAATTAATTTTTTATTTTTTTATTTTCTATTAATAAATTTGTTTGTAAACGGCTTGCATAACGCAGCACGTTACAAAATGGCGCCCGAACTTCTTTACCATAAACGAAAACACTGGGAAGGGAGACTTTAAGGGAAACATAGTAGTTGGCTATATTTTTAAATTTTTTAAGAAAGTTTAAAAAGTTAATAAAGCTAATTATTAATAAATAATAAGGGGTTAATAATAAATATACGATGGCAGAACTAGATGATTCTGGTATTTCAATGTTAAATCATTCATCAAATGAGATAGTCTCAGATGAGACAAACAAAGTAAATGAAGAGGTAATTTCAAATACAGATATAGAAAATAAAGTGAAAGTTGAAGATGCATATGTAGATAGTAGTAATAA
>JAGFPH010024666.1:0-11249 GCA_018207615.1 Philaenus spumarius
AAGGCCACCCTGGTATAAAAAAAAAGATCATGTTTTGGGTAGGGTATACACTTTGCACCCTAACAACTTGAGGCGGTTACTAGCTATATACCTATATACATTTCGGTCTTATTTATAGTTCTAATTCTTCAAATTTTTATCTCTACACAACTCGAATTAAGCATTATTCAGTTTGGGTTTTAATCTTTCACGTTGCGAAGCACGGGTATTCAGCTAGTTAAGTATAAATGAATAATAAATGGTTCTACCTAAAAGAGGTAAAATTGATGTAAATAGTAAATTTAGTTTAAAATTTATATTTTTGTAGTGGAAAGAACCACAGAAAATTTTGAGTTTTTATTGAATAAATTTTCTTTTGATTTAAAGTAATATAAATAATTTACCTAGCTCAAGAAATTCCTATTATCTAAGTATCCTATATGATAAGTTGTTTTCAGTGTATGATCAATATCGAAGGGCTAAACCGCAAAGTTGGCATTCCCAACGAAATTTCACAAAGCACAAATAATTTAATTATTCTAGGTAAAGTTCCACTGTTCTCACTCCTCAGAGATTGTCGAATAAATTTAAAATTAATTACTGAGCTGAGCATATTTAAAGTTAATAGTAACTTCAATAACTGGAAGGAATTTAATAAAATATTTTTTATTAAGGTGACTATAGGCATAGTTATCTTAACCAGAGTTATATCACCTAGGCTATTAAAATTAATTTGCCTTATACTTCCAGTAGGTGATATAATCTCTTTATTGTGTGACAAAGTAGGGAAAGCCTACAGATAGACAAAGCGTCGCAAAGTCTGTCGTCGCAGAGTATATGAATTTTAATGACACCCCAAAACGTGTTCTGGGAACCATGATCGGTGCTCATTTGCTATTCCCGACCTTGGGTCTCACCATAAGGTCCACTGCAACAGCTCATTTTTCCTATGGAAATTCGCTAATAAGTAAATTTTGTAGGTTAGTTGGTTAATATCTACCATAGTACTGTAAGCAGTGTTGCATTAATAGCATGGGTATTTTATACATTGGTTATAACCTTCAGTTTTTATAGAATTACTTTATTGTTTTCTTACAAAAAACCTTCATTATTAAATCATAGTATAGAAAATCGATTTAATTTGTAAACTGATATAGGCCTATTGCTATTTTCAGGAAAAGTGTTTTATTTTTAATAATTTTCATTTAATAATGTAATAATGAGGTTAATACCCCTCAAACCTAATGTGTAATTTGTATGTTCGTTCGGAGGTATGAGTAACAGACGGTTGGGAAACGGAATATTTAGCGTTTATTGCTGCGCAGCTGACATAATTTACGTAGGCCTACTAAGATTGATAGATTGATTAGGTCGAAACTCACTGTGTGTTATGGGCCATGTAACGCGGATCTAAAATAGTTTGATTTGATCGCGTGTAATGGCAAGGCACAATATTTACCCGATAGATAGTCCTTTTATTTATTCAATCACATCTGCGAGCGAAGCAGTGGGTAGCATCTAGTTGTTTATAAAATTATATTTTGATAATTAATTGTATAGTTGTCTTACACAATCTTTTTTTAAATAAAATAGTATCATTATAAATTGACTTCACAAAAATAAAAATAAAAGTGACTATTTTTTACTAAGAGGCATTAAAATAATTATGTTATTATTATAGGCCTACATAATAAAAGCTGATTATATTAATACTTTAAAAAAAATTATAATTGTGTTTAAGACATTTTTTAACTTTACTAAAAGTTTTTAAGATTCCTAAACACTACAACTGCAACTTATTTTCAACTTTATTTAGCCTCATAACAAGCTTCAAACTTTTTAAGAAGACGTTGGTAGAATCTAACATTTGCTGAATGTTATTAATTATAAAGCAATACAATTTTAGGAAATTGGTGTAATTTATATTTATTGTATAGAAATAGTTACACCATTTCAACCCGTTAAATCATAGCACAAATTCGATAGTTGTACTTTTTCTATGTAACATTTATGACATATATTAGGTGTCTTAAAAGTCCCCCCCCCTATTATTTTTGTTTATTAATGGTAATAGACAAATTTGCTTTGGGGATTGTGAACATGAACAAAAATTGAGTTTTTTTGGCGTATCGTAATTTCCACCCCACCCCCAAAAATGGTTTATTTTAGGTGTAAGTCGAAAATTTTAAATGAGAACCCCTATTGAGTGACACCTTATTTTAAAGGTCTTGATCAAAGAAGAAGATTGGGGCAAACCGGAGGTCTATATGTTGACTCTATCCCACATAATGGCCAATCAAAGTTATAACTTTTCCCCATTTAAATAACATTGAAATGTTAAAGATGATACATCTGTTATTTTGTACAAGGATTTCTTCCAGTGGGTCACTCAATCTAAGATATAAAACATAGTAATTAGTATAAAAAAAGTAAAGCTAAGCCCTCTGGAATTCTCAGGTTGACCTCTATAGAATCAACATATAGACCTCGGGTTTGCGCCAATCTTCTTCATTTATCAAGGCCTTTAAAATGAGGTGTCACTCAATAGGGGTTCTCATTTAAAATTTTCGACTTACCCCCAAAATACCCCATTTTTGGGAAAGGGGTTGAAATTTACGAAACGCCAAAAAACTCCATTTTTGTTCATGTTAACAATTCCTAAAGCAAATCTATTTCCATTAAAAAAAAAAAATAATGGGGGGGGGGGGGCTTGACACCTGGTATACTAAATTGCAGCTCTCTAGCTTCAAGGGAAAGCAAAAACTAAATGTACGGTTCTACTGGTATGCATCTGTTTCAAACGTTGTGTCCAATTCAATCGATCAAAATGCGAGTTCTCTAATTTCATTTGATATCACAATGTAAACAATTGTGCAAAATGCCACTCTCTATTCAGGGACGATCAAACTGCCCCGATGTTTTAGGTACTTTTGAAATGATGAAACTGCCCCGCTCATTAAAGAGGATCAAGAAGGGTTGCCTCGCCAGACCAGAAATGCTGAAATGGCCCCGAGAGCCCGGCCAGGTAGGTTAGGTTAGGTTACGTTACGTTAGGTTAGGTTAGGTTACGTTAGGTTAGGTTAGGTTGGTTTGGTTTAAGAAGACTGCAGTCACTGACAGGACGCTCGGGGCTATTTCACCATTTCTAAGTCTTGCGAGGCGACCCTTCCTAATCCTCTTTAATGTTTCATCGTTTCAAAAGTACCCAAAATGTCGGGGCAGTTTCATTACGCCCCTCTATTCTCATGAGAATCAAAGGCGCAGTGTTTGAGCGTAATTACCCCTTTTCAGCCCCTTAAATGTAAGTAATCGAAATATTCTTTACGGCGTTCAATCTCTCTTGTGCTCATTAACACGTTCACTGCAGCATTAAGGACGAACATGTAAGCTTGACACTAAACACTATGAGACTCGGCAGACTCACAGTGAATTGCGTGCTTTGCACACCAACCCCAGTTTGGAAGTATTTTCAATACACAATGCATTGCGTGCTTCGCAAGCCAACCCGCGTATTGGGAGTATTTTCAATACACAGAGAATTGAGTGCTTCGCACGCCAATTTTAATCCTATGTACTATGGACGCACATGTGCGTCCGCTTTAAAATATTAGTGATTATTACGTAGAAAGGTTCAAAAATAAAGTAATTTCTACTCATTTAAGCTATAAATATAAAAATAAATGGTCAGCTCCTAGCATAGGAAATTCGAAATTTGCGTAGCAGTGAACTATTGATAACCCCTATGTCAACTTTGGTCCCGATCCGTCAAATGGTCTGGGCGTGTGTAACGAACACACAAACAAAATGGATTTTCTTCTTTATACAGAATGCACGACGAAGAAACGGACAAACTTACAGGGTTAGTGAACTAATTGAACAAGTTAATATAAACATTAATCTGGAAACGATTCTTTTACCAGCTATCCACCATTTTATTTTTACTAAATAATTTATATCTTTAGAGCGGATTAACCGATTGGGTTGAAATTTTGCAAGTTAGTCATCAATGTAGAGAATTGGGTTGACAAAATTTTTAATTTTCCCCCAGTAATCCGTTTCAAAATGGAGGACATTAAAACATTTTAAATGAAAATAACTCAGAAAGCGTACATTTTTATATAAAACAAAGAGTACGTTTACGTAGCCCATTTAATTTTTTTTGAATGGTATAAATGAATGGTATTGAACAAAGGGCGACAGTAAAATTGCGTTCAATTTAATTAATTGGTCGGGCAAATTTATTATTGCCTACGCTTCGTTCCAATGTATGTTGAACCCTTCAAACTAATGAACGTTATACAAATGTACTCTTGACTTTTTTAATAAAAAATTTTATGTTTTTGATTTAATCTCATTTCAAATGTTTATATGGTCGCCATTTTAAAATGGATTATTGCGAAATTGGTTACTTTTGTCCAAGTAGGTCTTTACACTCAGGAGAATGTGTACAATTTCTACTCAATCGGTTAAGCCCTTTTAGTGGTATACATTATTTAGTAAAAAACAAAAACGTTTCCAGACAGATGTTTGCATTAACTTTGTGATTAGTTTCTCCAGCGGAACAAGCCTTGAAAGTTTTTCCGTTTTACGTGGGACACTCTGTATATATAGATGGATCGTAGAAAATATAGTACTTAACTTGGAATAGAAATATGTGTTACCATGATCGCACGACATCTGGGGAACTGACCACGTTCACCGCAAAAAACCTTATATAGACCTTATAACATACAATAATTTTTTTTATGATGATTTATTTATTTACCACCAAATATCTATAAAAGTTTTTACAAAATAAACACAATTCTTTCTTATATCTACTAAAAAATAAAACATTTTAAACTAAATCTAGTGATAATAAATAATATAGAGGTCTCCTAGGCATTGCCTGTTTGAGACTTCCAACATTTCATTGGATATGAAAAAAGAGAGTTGAGTCGCCGTTCAAGAACCCTAACAAAATTAAACTACACAATTTTGTTATTATAAAATTACAAAAAGAAACAATAATTATTTAGTTAATTAATTAGCACCTGCAAGGTAATCACAGCCTTAAATAAAAAAAAAAAAACAATATTTTAACACTCCACAAAATACAGGAATCATGCCAAGTACAGTACTTAGTTTACAAACCATTAGCAATTATTAGAGCTAGCTATGCGTCGTTCAACAACTTGGATAAAAGATTCAATATCCTCAACAGAAAAAAGGAATGCTTTGACATCTCTTAAAAACCTAATATTTAGGCTAGATAAGAATTGCACATACTTTATATCTACTTAACGATTGGGTTTAGGGTAAAAACGTTATCTAGAGAGACTTCAAGACCGGGGTTTCATTAGTATTATTTTATTTCCAACTACTACCAGAAAGTTTTCCGTATTGAATTAGACAACTTACCACACGTATTCTGTCGCAGTTCAAAGAATGTGTTCCGGAAAAAACCTGGTTGGAACCATTTTTAACCATTTTTCTGGTTATTTGTATTTTGGCGATACTAAATGCATTATAAGATATGGCAAAACGTTAAAAGCAGTTTATATATATTTTGAAGTTTAATAGCGAATAAATCGCTTTGGGTCAACATCAATTTTTGCAACTTATTGTATCGTCTGAAATTTCATTGGTTGTAATATATTTTAATCAAAACACAAAGCTCATCCTTAGATGCACGTAGGTCATGTAAGTACATAGTACGTAGTTTGTAAGTAGCATAATAATTATTTAGTAGCCTACTTTGATCGTAAAAAATGTTTAAGGTTATAAGTATATTTAAATGTTACCTGAAATTTAAACAAATTCACATCAATTTTGACTTAATTGGTAAAGCAGAACGTCTCCATAGTTTTAAGCAAACATTTCTTATCTTACTTTTTAACTTAAGCTTTAAACATGATTTTTATTATTGATTAAACTAAAAATACTGTAAATAGGATTTTACAGTATTAACCTACTATTAACTTGTGTCAATAAGATATATTCACTATCACCAAATATGATAACTTACGACCAATGTAATATGAACCTAAAACATTTGCCAGCAAAATGTATACCTGGCTTCCTGTTTTCTTTTTAGAGGTTTGTGGGGGGAAGTTCCCCCAGTACCCCCCCCCCCCCCCGTGGATCCGCTCCTGGCTTCACATAAGACGAAAGTTGCAAACGGTATAAGTGAGGCCGATCAGGTTTTTTGTTTTTCAACGTAAAGGCTATATTATAATATCAAACAATATTTTGAATACAATTTGTATAATGAAAATACATGTTTAATATACAATTCATCCACAAGATAGAACAAGTATTTCTTATGTTTTTAGGTTTTGTAAATACTTTGTCTAAATGTGGTAATTTGAATGTTTGATTCGCGTCTTTTCAATTTTCAATCAATCGAATTCAAAACACAGAGTTAAATGTATTCTTACATAATGGAAGCAATACAAACACCAAGTTGACTCGCTTTTAACCCCCCCCCCCCTTCAGACCTGTCAAAACAGCGTCTATTTTTACAAATACAACAGTAGGTGTTCGAATAACACCTTTTGTTGGGCTGGTATGATTGACTTGTTTAAAGGTCGAATAATTGGACACTCGCCAGCGACCCTGGTGGAAGTGGTGTGAATTATTGATGTGATCATAGTGCACTCTTGGTGTCATAATATACAACTAACAATCGCCGATTGTCTGCTGTAAACGAAAGGATGGACGTTTTTGCCCAGGCTTACTTGAAGTTGTGTAAATTATAGGATTACTTGCAGGTACAAGTATCGCTCGCAGGTACAAATAAATGAGTGAAAGGAATAATGGGTAAATATTGAGCCTTACATTAGTTACAAGCAATTTAAAAAAATATTTCAGATCCGCGTTCCCTGCCCAAAAAACCGCATAGTAGGCAAACGACCGCCATTTTAAAATAATTCGAACACGCAGCTGAACCGCTGACGTGAGTTGAGAAAATTTCCAAAATTAAGTTTATAGGGCTATGTTTTAGGGTTTCAACCAACAATTTGGAAAATAGGTCTATTCACGACGATGCTGAATAGCTACAAAATGGTTCGCATGCCATTCCGCATATTGGGAGTATCTTCAATACACAATGCATTGCGTGCTTCGCACTCCATTCCGCAAATTGGGAGTATCTTCAATGCACAACGCATTGTGTGTTTCGCACACCATTCCGCATATTTTGATTATCTTCAATACACAAAGCATTGCGTGCTTCGCACGCCAACCCCCGTATTGGGAGTATCTTCAATACACAATGCATTGCACGCCAACCACACATGGCTTTGAACCGGGTACTTATATGCAGTTTTAGGTTTTGATAGATTTTGGGAGAACCAAGCGAGCTATAAGGTCGCGGAAAAAAACAAAATGTGCTGAATAACATCCTACATTTATATTTGTAGAAAAAACTCAAAAACAAATTCACACTCGTAGGAAAAATCTCGAAAAATAGTTACTACTGGTCAAAAAATTAGTGCTTTCTATTGTTGGATTTTTTGGCTAACGAACTCGTCATATCGACTAGACAACCAACATGTGTACCAAATTTGAACAAAATCGGCCTTAAAATGGAGCCGCTAGAGTGCGAACACATAATATATATATGTGATTATATATGTGATATATATGATTTTTAATGACACCCGGACCATGATCGTTGCTCATTTGCTAATCCCGACTTTGGGCCTTACCACAAGGGCCACTGCAATAGCCCATTTTTCCTATGGAAATTAGCTAATAATAAAACTACAGTCAACATTTAAATATGAACATATTTCAGTTTTCTAGTTTCAAGAGAAGTAAAATTATACATTTTTTAGGGGTTGGTGTCACCGTTTTCATCCCTTAAACGGAAATAATCCAAATACGAGGGCTCTAATTAGTTTATGTACCGTACCACAGAAGCAACGGTATTGAATTATAATACAGTAAGATTTTTTCGTTGACATTTTATTTGTGGTTGCTTTAATTCTGTTTACCTAATCTAAAATAGCAGTTGGTTGTGAAGAATAAAATTAAGGGATTATACATTGCCTAAGTTAGTTGCTATTGTAATGAATGTAAATGAAAGAACATGTATTGCTAAGCTTTAGATCTGAATCAGCTATTTTATATGTATTGTATAGGGCTGGATGTGAACCTGTGAATTTTAACTATTTTTGTTTTAAAATATTTTTTTAAATGCTTTCTTAGTGTGCGTCTATGACTCCATTATGATGATGACAAACCTTCACATTATAGTACACTAGCTGACCCGTACGGCGTTGCCCGTGGTTGTTGGTATTTTCAGTCTTTTTGACGTAATTGTAATTCTTTTTAAGTGTTCGTTGAATACCTGTGCGTATCCTACTGTGGTCATGAAAAAAAGTCTACTCTATTTAGGAAAGCACTGAAAATTGTATTCCTGTAAACTACTATCTAACATGAAAAAGCTTTAAATATATCGTTTTAATTTATAGTTTTTACTAAGTTTGACTTTCACTTAATTTCATTGACAATGTTGTGAGCACCTACGGCCTTAGAGGAAGCTACGTACCAAATTTCATTCCAATTCGTTCTTGTATGGATTTTTAGTAACTTTGACCCCCCTCCCCAAACCACCCTAAAATTTGTTACGTCTCCGACTTTACATTCTGTATTTATCCTTACCGACACTTTCCAAGTAGTTTCTCCTTTCTCCGCTAGGAACCGACTCCGTACGGTATCCAGCTTTAGTACCTTTCCTTATCAAGTTATACGACAGCTGTTCTCTAGACCGTTAACCTTGCTTCGTTTTAGAACTTTCGAGAACAGAGTCCGCCATCGCTTCCACTACAGGAAAGTCCACTCTTTTGTTATGTCGCTGATATAGTTAAATTATGTTGTGGATTAATTCCTTATATTTTTTTTAGTCGCGAGTTATGCGCAAGGCTATTTAACATACCTTTGTTATAAGCCTTTATTTTGTGAATACCAGGTAGGAATGTTTTAGCTTTACCTTGATAATTATGAAATGTTCACTTGTAAAATTTAATAAGGTTAGTTCCACCGTTGGCTTATGAATAACTTTTCAAACTCATTTTGTTTGATTTAATAAAAGACCTATGTATTTCATTTTTACTACAGCCTAATTTTAAAATGCTAATCTTACAGCCTACAAAAACTTTAAAGCTGATGCTATGTTGTGTATTACTAAAGTCTTAACCTATTTCAAACCAAAAATCTAGCCTAAACAGTTCTGTATTAATTAACTGTAACTGTGTAGTTTTCTGCAGTATAACCAGAATATTGAAAACTTTTAAAGAGCTATAGGCATAATATTACTGATATATATTTTATGTAACTAAACAAGAACATTTTTATGTTGCCATGTGGTTTGGTTAACATGTAGAAACATTCTTATGCAACATGATACATGTTGTATTAACTCTTACAATCTTTAAGTAGCAATTTGTCACCTTGTGCTACAAATTTTAGAACAGCTAACTCAAAAAGAACTATCTGATTTATGCTTATTTAATTAGCTGCAAGTTTTCTAAAAAAGGATTGTTATTTGTGTTATGCAGTTACACTGGTTCAACTTCAGGGGATAATTAACCCATACAATGCCATAAGCTACACCACAGCTACGCCTTACTGAAAAGGCCTACCTTTCAACAGGACTTTAAATAAAATAAAATTCTTGTATCTACAGTGTTCTAGTTATAGACAGAGATTAATTTGAAATATCAATGATCTGCAGTTGATTTTTGTGTTAAATATTAAACAGGCTGTATTTTGAAAAAGTAATTTTGTGTATGAATACTATATAGGATATGTTTGTATTTAATAATTGGGCGGTGTAGCTATAGCAATATTTCGGACCATAGCCCCTCAGGGCTGTACACACTAGAAATTCTTATATTTTTATATATATATATAGAGAGACGTCTCATAATCATTTATTTATATTTATGTTATTTACTTTTAGCTTTACAGTTGGCCAACGACATATGTTTGTTAATTTCCTAATCAAATCCATGGTATGTCATGTTATTTTGTAATTTTGTCTAACCTTTTGTATTAAATCTGTAATTTTTATTAAAGGGGAGGGTTTTGATTTTTGATTTTTGGGGAGGGGATTTCAAATTTAAATAAATATATATGTATTTCCTTTTTTTTTTAATCTAATTTTTTTGTATTAAGGGCGTATAATTTATCTAAACTTTATCTAAGGGCGCATAAAATTTAACTTAACTTTTATTAATAAACCTAAAATGCATTCTAGTTCTATGGTTTATTTAGTTAACCTTTAGGTACCTTATACTTTGTGAGTAAACAGCTGAAACATTCATACCTTTGGTGACATTTAAATTTTAAAGGTAAGTTTTGAACAGTACCAATCTATGTGGCCCAGTATTGCTTCCGTTCCCCTTTTAATCCTTCGTAAGATTGGTACAAATTTCGAATTTCTTTTAACCCTTTCTTAGCGAGGGTTTAAATTAGCTGGGGGTCGTAGTATTGTAGTCGTAGTCGTGATATTGTAGTCGTAGCTGGGGGTCGTATTAAAGTGATTATAAATTTGCTATGTAATGTTGCTATGGTAATACATGTAAACAAACATAAGCTTTCTATACGAACAGCTGTTTTTGTGAACTATGGTTTTGAGTTCATACAATAAATGCTGTTCAGTTTCTTCCAAATTTGAAACTTTTTCGGGAAACTTTTCAAACTTTTCTTTACGTATAAACCTTCTATGAACTACTACAAACATTTTAAGACCAAAAATAGCCAAATAGGTCCAGCCGTTCTCGAGTTTTAGCGAGACTAACGAACAGCAATTCATTTTTAAATATATAGATATTATACTGGTTTCAAAAGTTTGAAACATATATATCTTGTTGCAAACACTTTTTAGTTTGGGAGATTCTGCTGGGCCTTATTCAAATTGCACTTTATAAAGGAATTGTGTCATTTTGTAGCTGTTCAAGCACCAGCTGATACCGGTTCTACTTTGTTCAATGTTTTATAGTGTAGTATATCTAATTATATTACTAGTATGTTATGTTACTAACATCGACTGTTACTTTTGTGTCAAAATAATTTAAATACGTTTGTTCATTCAAACTTCAGTCATGTGGTACATTATACGCAATCCGAAAAATGAGTAAACGTTATTTAGAAATTCCCAATATTCCGTAACCCCCGACCCCGAATTTCAATGCTACACTGTTTGGAAATTATTAAAAATGTCAAAAAGGTCACTTTAATAATAATAATATCTTTATTTTTTGAGGCGAAGGCCCGCTTAA
>JAGFPH010024667.1:0-11249 GCA_018207615.1 Philaenus spumarius
TAACTCAACTCCAATTTCCCAAAATATTGTTTCCTAATTGTTTTCAAGATTGGACAAATCGTAAAAATAAAATATTTCTTTTGTTTTCAAGTTACGCAGCGAACAATTGTAATTTCAACCTACACACAAGGCCTGCAGTTTAAATGCAGTACCTGTGCTCTAAATTTGATTACATTCCGTATTATCCAAACATGCTTATCTAGATACGAGAGGTTATTTAAATTCAAAGTTTTATAAATAGTAAGAAAAGTAGAATCGCTACGAGCCAGAAGATTATCTTGTTTGTTTCGGTGACTAATCGCTTTTACCAATGCAAACTTTTCATATTTCCATTCTTTATGAAGTAATTAGTAAACCTGTATAAGTGTGTTCGATTTAAACTTTGTGATTTTGTTCAGAGGTAAAGTATTTATCAACACCAGGGCGCCGCCCAAGTTCGCTTCGCTCAAGCAAATGGAAACAGAATACAGTATTGTATAATATTATATTTTTACTAAAATAGCGATTGATTAGGATCGGGGTGGGTGGTGGGGGTGCGGTACCATAGATCCTGTCACGAATGCAGTAGGACCAGACTTTTGTGTGAATGACAGGATTTTATATACTTGAGTGATATAAATATATAACCTGAACGTACTGTTCAGGTTATATATTTAATTTTATAACTGTTAATTTATATATTAAATTAACAGTTATTTTTACTGTTAATTTTTGGTTGTTAACAAAAATTGCCCCATTCTACATTTACCAAGTTGCTGTGGTAATACATGTACATGGTTATATTACTTAAGCATATAGGCCTAAGTAAGATAAAAATTGGCTTTTCGTCATAAACATTTTGGACTATTTTAAAGACAATAAATATTTTGTATTTAATAATAAACTTACAAAAATGTATACTTAAATTAAATATGTACATATTTAAAGATTTATAAACGAATTGACTTTATGTTTTAAAATTACTAAACAAAAAATGGTTCTTTTCGTGTCACGTCAGTCCGAAATACCCCTGATTTTGGCCCTATCTTTTATATCTTTTAAATAGGAACCCTAAATATTGCCGGGATAAAAATTTAGCCTGGATTAGTCTCTGAATAGTAATCTGCATGCAAATAAAAGTTTTGTCAAAATTGGTTCAGCCATTCCGGAGATTAGTCCGGAAAGACGGACAAGAAATTTAAAAATTGAATGTTTAGGTTTTGGTAAAATGTGAATTCCATAAGAGTTTGGAAAACAAATGACTTATTCTGAAATCATAGACAAACACTTCAATGTTATTAATAACTCGGGGCTGTGCCCCTGCACGCCAACACTCGCGGTGACATATGGTGATGCTAATGCAAACATATTATTGCATATTGTGTTATTTTTTACGAAAAACGTGATTGATTAGGACAGAAGCATTTGGAAATAAGTTGGGTGGTAGGGGTAGTTGTTAACTGTGAACAATATGTACAGACTCACGTCAGCGATTCAGTTGAGAGATCAAGTTATTTTTATTTGTAGTTTTATTTTTAGGTTAGACATTTAACATAGACTTCTAGGTTTATGTTTTCCGTTTAATAATAATTTTATCTATTTGGTTTCCGTCGTGTGACTTCGTCCGCGTTCTGTATATATGACGCGTTTCAAAAACTATGTTTCATCATCAGATATAAAGAATTAACAGTTCACATTGCACACAACACAACAACATGCAACTCACGATACATAACTCATATCAATTGTCCAGTAAACGTCTAATACGGCGGGCGATCAAACGACAACTGATTTGAAGTGGTCTTCCGTCGCAGAGATCCTTATAGCCAAGTCGTACAATATGTTGGATTTAAACACGGAGCTGGTCGTCCATTAGGTCGGTAGGGAGGCGCGGCGCGGCGCAGTGCGGAAAACTACCGCACTCGAACAAAATTTATTTACGACAAAATAATAATAATTTTGTTTAGAATCATATTACTTAAAAACTTTATGAGCTAGAACAAACTAATGTGGTTTTATATTTAGAGCAAACATTTCACAATAACTAGTTAATTTAGTTTTTTAAATTGACAAATCAGAAAATTAATTTTTCCAAGAAAAGGGAAAATTTATTTAAATTCTAACATAAAAGCTTCGTCCATTAGCGCGACGCGGTGCGGCATCGTTTTCGAGTAATTGATAAACTGTTGGAGGTCGGTACCGCGCCGCGCCGCGCTACACCTCTCTACCGACCTAGTGGATGAGGTCGCGGTCGGAATTTGTTGGGTTCGGATATCTTCGACTGTACTCGGCAACATTCGTACCTATCCAACTCTCATATTTGCAGGTGATCTACAATCACAAAAAAAGTCTTTCTGCAAGTGTCGTAATTCAAAGGTAAGTCCATTTTGTAGATTCATTACTAAGAACAAATTATTTGTCTCAATTACAGTTTTACCTACTTGCATACAATATTTATACAAAAAAAGTACTGTTTCACCTTTTAGAAAAAAACTATGAGAAATATAAATAAGGAAGGAGAGCCTCCACGCGAAGCCCGTCTCTCTACCGACCGACCAGCTTAAAACGTTAACTGGACAATTGATATGTGTTATGTATCGTGAGTTGCATGTTGTTGTGTTGAGTATAATGTGAACTGGTAATTCATTATATCTGATGATGAAACATAGTTTTTGAAATGCGTCATATATAAAGAACGCTGACGAAGTCGCACGACGGAAACAAAATAGGAAAAATTATTATTTTACTACTGGCCATCCGAGCCCAGAGGACTTTTATTAAAAATCCTACCAGAGTACAAAGGGTTAATTTATTATATTTGTATAGTTTTTGTTTTATTTAGTTATAATTATTTGTACCTGTGCTCTTATATTGTTAATCTTTCTCTCTGCCTGTTTGTGTGTCTTGTTTGTCCTCTTCCCTCAGCAAGTTGCACAATGACGGTTTGTGCATTTTGTGTAAAAGGTAGACTTAACTACTTTATCTGATTTATGTTTCTATAATATTTATAATCTTTTGTTTATGTTTTATAGAAGGATCTGTTGAATTGCACTAACCATTAGTTGCAGGAAAAGATGGTTAGGTATTTCCCAGACATTAAGATACATGATAACGTTGTATATAAAAAAAGAAAGAAATCTAAATTATTATAGCACGAGGGGAAACCCCTGCGTGCTCCGCACACCAACCCCGTTGGAACCTTCTATACACATAATCATGTTATGTTTTCTCTATAATAAAGGTGTAGGATTAATAATAACCCCAAAGCTAAGATGGTAAATAATGTTAAATGTTCAAATGAAATTATTTCGTATATTTTATAACAGCAGTTAGAATAAAGGTTAAAAGAACCAGCAAGGCTCAGGTCTACATTTTAATAAATGCATAACCTAAGAGTTAGAAATACAAATAATTCTTTCAAAGTTTGAAATCAGCTGTTAAGGGTCGGCTCTAGTAAAACAGAAAGCAACCTGTGACTTCCTATAGCGGCGGTAGGTTACGCGGACATTGCTCATCCTAAATCTATTTAAAACCCGCAATTATTTAAATAGCGTTTTTTAAAAATACCAAACTCTTGGGGACAAAATTCTTCATCCGAATGGCTTGGTAATTTTTCACTATAATTAATAGTTACAACGTAAAAAATATTTAAAATCACCCTATAGCGGCGGTAGGTTACACGGACATTGCTCAGCCTAAATCCATTTAAAACCCGCAATTGTTAAAATAGCGTTTTTTTTAAAAATACCATACTCTTGGGGACGAAATTCTTCAGGCGAATGGCTTGGTAGTTTTTTCTATAATGAATAGTGACAACATAAAAAAATATTAAAAATCAATGTAAATTGATAATAAATATTAAACAAAATATTTTTCTTAGTTTTGAAAAAGCCATTTGCATGCAAATTGACCATAGCTTTAAAATGACATATCGTTTATAATTTTCCGATCAAAAATAAAAGAAAAATTTGGATTTTAATTTAACATTGGTCTTATGGAGTGTCAGCCAACATGGCCGAAAGCTAGAGCCGACCCTTAATTGAAATATTGGAGCAAACAGCTGTTTTATCTGTTATTTTATTAAATTAATAAAATGTATGGCCATGTAAAATGATATGGTAATAAATGTAAATACATGTGTTGGTTTATTTCTCTAGGCCTAATCTAAGAATTTTTCCGACTAAATTTACAAATATTGAAATAAAAAATATTTTAATCAAAATGAATTATAGCCTAAGTAGTTAGTCAGGGATAGTGTAGATTTGTATTAGTAAAACTATATTTTCAATCAGTTCAGTAGTTCCAGAGATTACCACCTACATACAAACAAACAAAATTGACCTCTTTATAATATTAGTGTAGATAAGGTGACAAAATTACCAAATTTAAAACATGTAATTATCTAATGCAATTAAATGTTTGACGTGTGTACAGAATGTAATTAAAATGGGTGAAAGCTGTATACAGGTTTATGTGTGTGATAATATTATCATATAAATAACTACACGATACAGGTGGACTTATATAAAACCTTATTTAAGTTATTAATGTTCAAAAGTCGTTACAGTATTTTGATAGTATACCGATAGTATATATTTACTTTAAAAAAATGTATGTAGAAGTGACTAAGGCTATCATACGGAAAGCCAAATGCAGGGCCACGGGAGGTCATCATGGATTAGCATCTTACGGTCGTTACGGGGTATAAAGGTCCAGTTTTATATCACATCACAGAGGCTTATAGGTGAACTCCTTTTACCCTTACCGTAGACATCAGGGGCTGTTTTGTACAACGTAGACTATAACACAGTCAGGCAAACGTATTCAAAAAATTCAAAGAGGTGCACTGAAATGCTAAATCTTATCTCGGTCAATTATTTACCGTTAAGGGGGACTTTAGGAAATGTAACGAAGTGAGATGAGGGAGATTATTAATTTATATTATATTAGAAGTAGAACTTTATTGGTAACCTACGGTGCAATACGCGATGATATTAAACCGCATAATTTCATTGTGTAGTAAGCCAACGACTGAGCTAGACGAGTAAAACTGAGTGGGGACAGAGATGTTAAATAGAAGGGCTTTTTTGGGTGGAACGAGTGTAGGCGTACGTCAGGGCGACAATGGCTGACCGGAAGAAGCCACGAGGACAAATTAAGGTGAGGAACATTTATTGTGAATATTTGGGGAAATTGTTTTAGTATCAAGCTAAGTAGAATCAGTTTGTTTGTTTAATAATAAATTGAAGTAATTAATTAGTTGAGTGATATCCATATATGAGAACTTTTGGAAGTAGATATATTATTTGATTTTTGCCCGTAGAGTTAGGCATAGGATGTATAAATATTAAAACTTATTGTTTCTGAAAATGTTAGTAGAGCACTGTATTTAATAGTCTATAAAGATATGTTAAAATATTCTTGATGGGATTTGAGTTATTGTAGCAAGTATATGATCCTCTCACGACATAATTAGAGCCAAGCGAGTAGTCTTTATACAGGGTGTATCAGAGCTGGTGGCCGGCTTATATAGCATTGAAACGAGAATAATTAGACATTTAGTTTAAACTGATAAACCCCTATTTCGACCCCAAGGAATTCAGGAAAAATGTTTTCAACCCCCTAAAATGCCCCAAAAGGGTATTTTTTAAGGGTGGGGGTTGGTTTTTGAGAAATTTTCAAATGTAAAGGTAGGTTGTGTTGTACCTCATTTTAAAGGTCTCGGTACACTGATCATTAAAAAATGTTTTTTCATTTATCTGGCACCGTCAATACAGGGTGGCCCGAAACATCATAAAAACTGAAGTTTACATATCTTTTTACATCTGACATAAACAAATTGTTTTACAGCTACAATTTTTAAAGTAGGCTACATTGACAAAGATGAGACCTTTCAAACAATACCTAATTTTGGTAGGTTTTCTCACATTTTTAGCAGGTTTCAAAATTTACAACTTTTAGAAGTTTAAAAAGTCAATATCTCAAAATTTTCAAATTGAAATGTGGGTCATCTTACATATCAAATTGAAGCCCTTACAATTATCAACATTTTTCATATTTCAATTTTTTTTTATTTCTCTATTGGCTTTAAATTTACAGAAAAATATTGTTTTTCTTAGAATTACTGAGTTTTTGTGTACGTTATAAGTAGGCTTAAAAAATAACTGCTCACCGGTTAATTCCCTGGAACAGCTTACAGGTGTTCAAATTGTCGTCCATTTTGTTCCGTTTTTAAAAGAGAAAACCAATATTTTTCTGTAAATGTTAAGCCAATAGAGAAATGAAAAAAATTCAAATATGAAAAATGTTGATAATTGTAAGGGCTTCAATTTGATATGTAAGATGACCAACATTGAAATTTGAAAATTTTGAGATATTGACTTTTTAAACTTCTAAAAGTTGTAAATTTTGAAACCTGATAAAAATGTGAGAAAACCTACCAAAATTAGGTATTGTTTGAAAGGTCACATCTTTGTCAATGTACTTTAAAAATTGTAGCTGTAAAACAAATGTTTTATGTCAGATGTAAAAAGATATGTAAACTTAAGTTTTTATGATGTTTCGGGCCACCCTGTATTGACGGTGCAAGATAAATGAAATTTTTTTTAATGGTCAGTGTACCTAGACCTTTAAAATGAGGTACAACACGACCTACCTTTACATTTGAAAATTTCTCAAAAACCAACCCCCACCCCCAAAAAATAAATTTTCGGGGCATTTTAGAGGGTTGAAAATATTTTTCCTGAATTCCTTGGGGTCGAAATAGGGGGTTATCAGTTTAAACTAAATGTCTAAGTATACTCGTTTCAATGCTGTACAAGCCGGCCACCCGCTCTGATACACCCTGTATAAACATCCCCTACGTAATAAATTTCTACTTCTTATATAATATAAATTAATAATCTCCCTCATCTCACTTCGTAACAGAAACCTATTTACAAAATCCACAAAACTTATCCCCCTCCTACTCTCCATCTCAAAAATGTCTGATGGACACTGTGACACATCAAATTAAAGACCTTTAAAAACAATGAATTTCCGTAGTAAGAAAATAATTCGATCACGCAGCTGAACCGCTGACGTGAGTTAAGCGAATTTCCAAAATTAAATTTATAATATGTTTCATTGTTTCAACCAACTATTTAGGAAATTGAATAGCTTCCTGAATATACGAAATACAATAGTAGAATTTGTTTGTACCGAAGCCAACAGCTTCCACTCGCAGCGGAAATCCTCGCTTTGCAAGTTTGCTTCTCGACCTTGCGATCTCGGGTTATGGACTGCTTCGCTTCCGCTCGTAGCCTTGGATCAGAAGATGGCCCCATGTTGATTTGCACCGAGTACCTTATGGTATTTTACGTTTTGACCGATTTTGGGGGAACAAAGCGAGCTATAAGGTCGTGTAAAAAAAATGTGCAGAATAATATCTTACACTTATTTTTTTAGAGAAAATAAAAAAAAATAATAATTCTATTACGAAAAATCCCAAACAATAGTAACTTCTTGTCGAAAAACGTACTTCCGGTTCTTGGATTTTTTTTGGCTAACGAATTCTTTCGAGCGACTTCGACGACCAATGTGTGTACCAAATCGGACTTATAATGCCGCGGTTAGAGTGGGAACATATAATAATGAATGACACTCCAAAACGTGACCTTTTAAGGGGGCACCCCACCTTAATATTGATAAAAATTACAAAAAATTACAATATTTTTTCCGCCTAGTTTTGTTTCCTGTGATTTTCTGAACAATTTGATATATAATAAGTATAGATTATATGCCTATAATTAGTTTATTTTATCTAAAAACTAAACGCTTACACATATTTCAGGCATACAGATATATTCTGCAAATAACTTAGTCTTTTTCTAGGCCGTTTTCGAAAGATTTGTTTTTACACGTTTTCATTTACTGTGACAGACATAACTCAAGTTGTATTTGAGATAGCCTCATAATTTTTTAATTTTTTTTTTTTGACGAGGACATTTTATTGTACAACCTGTAGTATTGATATACATTAGTTCCTATAATAAAGATTTTAAGAAATTATTTAAAAAAATTTACTAACATTTTTTATAAAAAAAATAAATAACATATTTTTTACAGAAATATTTTATATAATTTAATATCCATACTACAGGTTGTAGAATGGAATGCCCTTTCCAAAATAAAAAGAAATATGAGGCTATCTCAAATACAACTTGAGTTATGCCTGCCACAGTGAAGTCTAGTTAAATCCGTAAAAATATCCAACCCCCCCCCCGGGGGGCCAAAACTTATTGAAAAGTCACTATAACCAACACTCATATATAAAACATAAAATAATTAGGTTTGCTTTAAAAATAAACAAAATTTTTGTATGGTGGAGTGCCCTGATCGGTGCTCATTTACTACTCCATGATCTTAGGTCTTACCATATGAGACATTGCAATATCTCATTTTTCCTCTAGAAATTTACTAAAAATTGTGGCCTAACGTAAGTTCATTTATAAGCAAGACAAACACAATATACATTTACCTGCCAAATTTTGGTTGGTTTAAATCGTAAACACTTTGTAATTTCTAAAAATATACTTTTATTGCAGTTAGCCCGGGTTTCATTTCAACTATGAGTTATAGGGAGAGGAGGTCAACTTTTGAATTTATGATATTAGTAAACTAACTTGTTCCTTCCAGTATAATGTTCTCCATTCTAACATACCGCTAGTTATAAATAAAGTCTGCGAAATATACTGGTTTTTATTTTCACGGCGTATAAACCTACTTCGTGACCTTAATAAAGACAGCAATAATTTTACAGCTTTTACTACATGGTAAATCAAACCATTAAACGTAATGAAATAATAAAACTAGCAATCTTGCTTAAGTGGTTACTTGTAGGCCTCTTGCACTTCATGTTACGTCTCAAATAATCAATCTTGCCGTTCATGAAGGTTAATGTGTTTCTAGTCGACTTACTAGAGCAGCGATTCCCGTCCGGCAAGACGTTGCACAGTAAACTGAATCAGTGTTCTGGGGACCTTGATCGCTGTTCATCGAACACTCCCGACCTTAGGTCTCCCTATAAGAGCCACTGCATATCTCATCTTTCCTATGGAAATTCGCTAATAAAAATCAGTTAACGCATTCATTCGCTACGCTAAAAAATATTATTTTGTAAGTTATTTTCATAACTTTATTGTTATTTAAGATTTTTGGACAGAGAAGTGCAAAATCTGATCTTCGGACTTAACTCAAAACCTTAGAAAACCATTTGTAACCCCCTAACCCCACTCTTTACCACAATGTGGCAACAAATGTGTAAAGAACACATATCACTTGGGGGGCGGGGATTTAGGGATTTTGTAAATAAGGATTTTAAGGTTCACATTAAAAATAATAATCGAATCTTAGATCAGATGTTGTATATCTGTTTACATCTTTTCAATAATAGAAGTGTTAAAATTCGAAAAATTGCACTTTATATCTTAACAACTGCTGAACGATTGAAATAGTGTATTTCACCACTAGGACCGAAAGTGACGCTTTTCGATGCGAGATCAAGTTAAACGAACGCCGCGAAGCCGAGTTCGGAAAATGAGCGAGGATCAAAAAGCCACTTTCGGCCCGTGTGATGAACAATACTTTTCATCACACTGTGATTAAAATATTAATAATAAATTTAATATATATTTTTTTCAAAATAACCTATCGTTTCTCAAGTAACATTCCTGAAGTACAAATGACAACATAGTTTACGTTTACAGCACTAACTAAATTATTGAGATCAGCTGATTTTAACATCAACAGCGATACAAATAAATTCCTTCCTTAATTCTAAGAACGTATAGGCCTAGGCATTGATTTTTAAGTAAAAGTTTATCTTGTCTTCGCTGTTTTATACTGTCCTTATTTTATCGCTTTCAACCGAGATTAACTGCAAACATTACATGGCAACACTACACTGTTTAAGTTCACTAAATTAATTGGAACAGCTAATATAAAATCATCGCGTATAATATTAATAGACACAATTTTAATACACTACTACCGATTCTTTTACATGAATAACCGTAATGATGTACATTTTTAAGTAACAAGTTATATGTTTATTTAGTTTACTTAATACTATACTTGCAAATAGTATCAAAATGTAGTTTTTATTATTACTCATGTTTGTTTCTTTGTTAAAATCGTTATTATCTATAGGCTACTAATATTATAAAGAATTAAAGTGTTATTATTATAATTTTTTATTTTTTTATTTAGGGGGTAATCTGTGGATCCGATTGAAAAAATAATTTTACCAATAAAAAGCTTCACTATCTAATAGTAACGTAGGCTATAATTCATTTTGATACGAACGTTTTTTATTTCAATATTTATTGTAAATTTAATCTGACAAAATCTTAGGTTGGGCTTAGAATGATGAAGCAACACATGTATTTACATGTATTACAATAGCAACCAATTGAATAAAATAAAGATAAAACAGCTGTTTGCTCCAATATTTCCATTAACAGCTGATTTCAAAATTTGAAGCATTATTTTTGTATTTCTAGCTTTTAAGTTAGGGTTTTAAAGTGTATACCTGAGCCTTGCTGGTTCTTTTAACCATTTTTATAACTGCTGTTATCAAATATAAGAAATAATTTGATTTGAAAATTTAACATTACTTACCATATTAGTTTTGAGGTTGTTATTAATCCTACACACCTTTATTATAAATAAAACATAACATATGATATGTAATTCTTAGGGCCTAGACTGATAAATCAACACATGTATTTACATTTATTACCATATCAACCAATTGAATAAAATAACAAATAACAGTTGCTTGCTGTAATATTTACATTAGTAGCTAATTCCAAACTTTGTATTTCTTTATTTTAGATTAGGTTTTTATTAAAGAGTAGCCTTAATGGTTCTTTTAAAATTTATTATAACTGCTGCTATAAAATATATAAAATAATATGATTTGAACATTTAACATTATTTATCATCTTAGCTTTGGGGTTATTATTAATCCAACACCTTTATTATAAAGAAAACATAACATGATTATGGGTTTAGAAGGTTCCAACGGGGTTGGCGTGCGGAGCACGTAGGTGTTTCCCCTAGTATTCAATAAATTAATAAGACGACATTTCATGTCATAATTATTATAGATAGCGCTAGTGGTGTTATCTATACATATAGCAAAGCCCTCACTCGCTGATCATCACTAATTCTCCCACTTCACATGAAACTAGAGAGATGAAATTTGGCATGTGTATACTTTATGATGT
>JAGFPH010024668.1:0-11248 GCA_018207615.1 Philaenus spumarius
TCGATCGCAATACTTACCTTACCTAGTATAGGGTAAGGAAAGTAAAAAATACTGTATAGTACACTACTGTATGTACGACACACTGTTATAATGATTACACAACGAGAAATGAATAAACTTTCTGTATGTTTACTGCTAGCGCTAAAGCAGCTTATTAGCGTGGCAGTGAAAATACTGACAGAGGGCGTGTGAGAGCAGGTATTAAGAAGTGTTTAAGAGATAACAATGTCAAACTGCGATGAAGATTTTTGTGAAATTTTTAACGATGCAATAATTGGAATTTACGAAAACAAAAACGAAATTTTTGCAGGGGCTGCCTCAGAACGTGATTATTGACGTTCGGATTATCGACACTCTACTGTAAATGAATTTTTAAATAATTCGATCCCGCAGCTGAACCGGTGACGTGACTTTCCAAAATTAAGTTTATATGTTTTAGGGCTTCACCCCAACTATTTGGTAAATTGGTCTACTAACGAAGGAATAGAATAGTTGCCTGCGTTTACAAAATATATTAGTAGGATTTGTTTGCACCTCAACTTCATGCACCGGTTCACGTGCTGCTTCGTTCCGTTCATGCCCCGGTTCACGCGCTGCTTCGTTCCGTTCATGCCCCGGTTCAAGTGCTGCTTCGTTCAGGTGGGGGGGGGGGGGTTGACGTGCAGGGCACGCAGAGGTCTCCCCTAGTACATGTTAAAACAGTTTAGAGCGTTATCTTGTAAAATGCATATAAATGAACTCTTACTCATGATTAAAATTTTTGAAAATTATTCTGGAAGTCATGAGCTTTCATTTCAGGTTTTTGGAAAAATGCTGGAGTCAAGGGTCCAAGTCTAGTAGAGCGAGTTGGTGGGTGAACTTCTCCACTATTGGCTACTTAACTGGCTAACTTTATACAGCAGGGAAATTTCCCCACCAACTTTACTTCACTTGACTTCGACCGATTACTTGAGCGTTTATGGTCGTGTTCAAACCGCTTTTAACCAACTTCTTAGGGTAAATACACACTGCAAGCGTAGCGTAGCGGAGTGGATAAATCAAAACCATTTTCGTTAACGAGGTAATACACACTAAAAGCGTAGCGGTTCAGAACAACCTAGTTTGTTTTCGACAGCGGAGAGGAGCGGATTGCCATAGCCTCACACATGGATGACAGTGAGGCAACAGATAGTAATAGATAGTAATTGATAGTGATAGTAATTGATAACAGATGTATAGGCCTATGCGAGAGCAATATTGTACATGGCGAAACACAAACTTCACCACAATCGAGGTGCAATTGAGAAGCTGTGGGTGAAGCAGCAAAAGCTTTGGATACTACAAGTAAGTTTTATTTTATAGAGGACGTAGCACTACCTACAATTTCGTTATTTGCAATACAGAGTAGGTAGAATACAAGTAAAAATAAACGATACCAGAAACTGGCACATGCTTTCTCACATATATTTTAAAAATTATTAAACAGATTCACTGTGACTTCATAACTGTATTAAAGTAGGAGTAACTAATAAATATTATTATTAGCTAGAGAGAAAACTATCCAATCAATTTCGAACAAATTTGCACCAAACATGTCAATTAGGCCTGCATAGATGCACGAAAAAAGGTTTTGAAAAATTTTGAAAAACAACTCCCTTTTTGGTTAAAACCCCCAATAATAAGTTATTATTAACTAAACAAGCATTTTTAGAAATGCGGTTTTTTGCATATGGTTTTTATCAAAATCGTTAGCGTTGTTTCATTTATAAAAAAATAATAACAGATATTTTGTGGGTTTTTTGGCCAAAAAGGGGGTTGTTTTCAAAATGTTTCAAAACCTTTTTTCGTGCATCTATACAGGCCTAATTGACATGTTCGTTCAAATTTGTTCGAAATCGATCGGATAGTTTTCTCTGTAGCTTTTTTATTAGGAACTTATAAAATTAAGTTCTGTGGAACACCAAAATTAAAATCAAAACACCCCTGGGTCAGTCAAACATTTTATAAAAATAAAATACAAAATAATTTTTGAATAGGGTATAGAAAAAAAACTTTAAATTTGTTTTGGAGCTGTATTTTTCTACTTGATGCAGATTATCCATGATATTACAAAACGTATGATATAGGCATAAAACATAACTAATGAATACATTTTCTACTTATTTTGAATTGTTTATAGTTTGTATAAAAATATGTTGCAAAATGGCTAAAATTGCTAGAAAATATA
Source organism: Philaenus spumarius (assembly GCA_018207615.1). Taxonomy (NCBI): domain Eukaryota; kingdom Metazoa; phylum Arthropoda; class Insecta; order Hemiptera; family Aphrophoridae; genus Philaenus; species Philaenus spumarius. The sequence goes on from JAGFPH010024668.1 coordinate 2,207, forward strand.
ATGAAGAGATTTAAAAAATATTTTTAGTTCTTCTGTCCTAAAAACATCAAAATAAATATGATTTGAACTAGCCTGTATTAATTTAGGCTTAAATGAGTTTTAAATAAATAATAATGTGATAGGTACCCCTCAACTCGTAAATAATTATAAATAATAACTAAAGATACTAAATATTAAAGGGTCCACTAACAGCGGACATAGTATAGGCTTGGCTAAAAGTACATCGCTGAGAATACAATTCCTAGTTAACTAAGGGAGGGGGACGCTAGAGGAAAGCATCCAGAGATGCATCAGTGAGTCTGGAAGTGAACGCGTCCGCGTTCAGACTCAATTTAAATGGGGGATTGATCTTGCTTTGGCCTCATGGCGTAGGCCTATTGTTAGTCTTAGGATAATTGGAACCAACAGAATAGTCGTTTGTAAATGGTTCAATAAACGTTTCAACTGATCATGAGTTTACCGAATTATTGAAGAACCCGCTCGCCATCCACCATCCTGACAAAGCCTGTACATCTGCACGAGGACAGAAAGGCACAGCCCGACCAGGGAAAACGACGCTTCAGGATTCGGACGCAGGAGAGCCGAACCCAAGGAGGTGGGGACCGTTACAATAATACAACCGTTATTTTTGTAATTTAAGTACAAACAAACTTTTATGATATGAAAGAAGTCAGGTAAAATGGAAGTGTGCATATACAAGTGAAATTTTGACTGACTTTACCTGATACAAAGCCCTGACGAGCCACGGTGGCCGTGGTTGTTAAAGCGTCATTGCTTTATCAATCGTCATGGCAACCATCAATGAAAAGGTTCCGGGTTCAATTAACATTGACCCCGAATAATTTTCTAAATGGTTTCTTAACAGACATCGTTGGCTGTGGTTCGGATTCCACGTAAAACTGTAGGTCCCGTCTTCATTAGCCTTAAGTGCAAAACAGTAGGACGTTAAACACCAAAAAAAAAAAAAAACAAACAAAGCCCTGACTGATTACTTCCAAGGTAAAAATGTCAGTCTTCATATCAGGTTACACGGTAAATTTTGATCATCCACACGCAATATTTTACGTAGGCCTATTAGATGAAATGTAAAAATCAACATTTGGCTATTACATTTATAAATGATTACACATTAAATAAGTTTATCGACGCTTAGCAAACAATTCCGCCCAAAGAACATTTTTTCCCCAACACATTCTGGAGGACGTTTTGCGTTGACTAACAGGCTAGAATGTTTAGGGTGAAAATCCTAGAGATAGCAGCACCAATGCACAAAAACAGAACTGCCAAAGCACACAAGGCATACTGCCCATAAATACTGTCTTTCTACAGAGCTTTTATAAAAAATCCGCCAAACTATCAAGGATCCATGAGAAGACAATAACAGTCTAATTATTTACAGGCGAATATCGCCTATCTGTAATTTGTTAAGATCTAATGCTGCCTATCGGCAATCCGATAAAGAACCAATACCGCTAACTAACATTGTAGTAAATTTAATAACCGATGCTACATTTATTTCTTTTCTTCAATAGTAAAAAAAATTAACTTACCAAAATGTTTTATAAATAAAAATAGTAGGTACATTAGATAGGCATAAATAGGCCTAACAGTTCAGTTTGTTCCTCCAGTAAAGTTACTGTGTACTGAAATTTTAGGCGATATTGTTAGCTATGCGACAATATACAGTAGCCTATATACAAAGCCTATACGTCTTTCATAGCCCTATGGGTACTGAGTAGGCCTATATAAAATTATATTTTAAGTGAGCTTACATAGGCCTAAATAACAAAAGAAATATTTTTTCATACTGAGTTTTTTCTTAGCCTAACTACACGAGGTCCTATTTTATCTTAACTGACAATAGACTAATTCCTACAAAACATATTCAACCACAACTTTTTATTTATAATTTGGCTTAGTTGTCAGTTTATATAGTAAGGCAGATGCAATAGTAGCCTATTTTATGAAATTTAGGAGTTAATTTAATTATATAATCTTTTTCTGCAAGTTTAATTAACCTCAGAGTTTATTTTTTATGTTTTTAAGTATCATAATGAAATTTTTTTTCGAAAGTAAGTAATGGTACCATCTTATGAACTGTATGTTTAAGTTCAGACGTATAGGCCTAGCCTATTATAAACTGAACTTGTATGTGTAGTAGGCCTACCTACAGCGATGATTAGAAGACAATAAAGATAACTAAGTTACGCTGTCTACCTCAATATTAAATTTAGGAATCTGAAGAATCCCCTTAAACTATGCATTGTTTATATAAATTTTCTCTTATTTGTGCACAATTATTGTGGCCAATGTTGAACTGTAGAATAAATTGCTTGGAAGGCAAAATAATTATGTATCTATGCCTATAGTATACTTCTTGGAAACACACTGTGGCTGCCTGTGAATAAGTTACGTTTAGGTTTTTGTTAGGCCTACTTTTAAATAATTTTAACAAATAGGCTAATTTTCCATAGTACCTAAACTTGACACAGTAAAACAATTTAATTTTTAAATAGCAACAGCTGAAGTCCTTTTTTTAGGAAAGTAATAAGTGCTACAAACTTATATTTTCAAACTGAAAATATAGGCCTACTGTGACTAGATACTGCAAGTTACAGAGTTTAGTTCAGGGTTTTTTAGGTTTGCAACACAGCTGTGGTACAGTATTCTAAAATTTTGCCTAAATATTGAGCTCTAAAGAATTTTTCAAGCACAGGTGATAACATCAACTGCAATTTCATGCGCAAGTGAAAAACTGATTTTCAGCTAATTTTGTTTTATTTTGCTTTCATGTTACATAGGCCTATTTATAATAAAATGTAGCCACAGTTTAACATTTTAGTGGATATTGTTCTGAGAAATAATGATAGGAAGTTATAATTTGGACGTTAAAACCTAAAATAGACCAAATCAAATAAGAAACGATCTTTTAAAACATTTGCCAGATCCCATAAATGTCAGTCAGTGGATAACATCTAGGCTAATTAGATAGCCTACCATTGAAAACATCACTATCATCCAATTGATGAACAAGGTAGTAATACCTCATCTTAAACTTTTTTATAGCCTAGGCTTACTTTCAAATTAACTTACAATTAACTTAGTTTCTCACTTCTGTTAATCCTAAAAGTTCTGAGGCCCGAGTTCCTTCACTACTACAAAACCTAACCTCAAATAGGCTTATTTCCTAAAAGCACTCTCCTATTGATCTCATTAAAAATAGCCTTACAAAAATATTTAGCTTAGTTGAGGAAATGATTGAACTCATCGCTCTCATAACTAAATAAGTTAACTGGATAATATTTCAACTAAATAATTTTCTTGTTTTGAAAATGGTTGGTTCCCAGAAAAGAAAAGTCTACACTGAAATAAATTTTAATTTGAAAATTTTATATTATTGTTATTAAATCTAAAGCTGGAATGTATTATTATTAGTAAGTCAGACTTTTATCAGCTACCAAGACAACCTATTATGCTTTTTAGTATTTGGCATATTTTTTGTTATATTGGGGTAATGCATTCCATTTTATTATTTTGCAGAGCAATTTGATTTTCATTTTAATTTTGGACTAAAAACCTATCTTAGGACAGATATCGTTTGATAACTATCTAAAGCAAACAAGACAAGTAAAGATCAAATGAATTATTTTGATGGCAATCTAAAGGCAATGGATAAATTGCAATATTGCATTTCTTTTCGTTTGGGTTTACCAGTGGAAAAGAAAGTTGTAACTTGGGAATAATTGATGTTTGGCTATGTTACATTTTCAAGCTACACATCTGCCTGCAGACTACAGGAAATGAATGCTTGGCACAAGTGAGTAAGCCTAGACTTAATTAACGACAGACCCACAAGCTTCAACTGTGTTTACCATTATAGTTTTATTAATGTAATCATTAAATACCACCAATAATAATGAAGATGTACTCATCGAAAAACGCAGTTTTCAATGATACCCTACAACCAATATTTTTATTTCGATCATATACATACCTGGGGGGTCAATCAAGGACGTCCCAATTTGTTAACTGGCTGACAAATCGATTACAAAAGTACCGACAAGGTGTTGATTACAAAATTAATGCAAACATTGTGCATTTTGCTTTTACTATTTTTTCAAACATTAACACTACTTAAATAAACACTAATAACAGTCTTAAAAACCACTAATCACCACTAATTATCACTAAGTCATTGATATTTAAGCTCCACGCAAAAATTAACAACTGATTCAATATGGCGTGGCCTTGTTTTTCTCTCATTCTCCCCCTGTTCTCTTCCTTGTCTATCTCTCTCGCACAAGGCACACTCTCTCACTTTAGTTGCTACGGGGTCCCCTTGTGCATTACAAGGATTCCGTATACAAGATGAAAATGACAATAAACAAATGCACGTGACCCATCTGGACAGTCTTGTTTGATTGGCTGTGTTCTTTCACCCGGCCATTTCAACTTTTACTCAATTGTTGTGTAAAAGAAAAAACACATTTAAAATAAATTTGAATAATTAATTTCATTTATAATATAGTTAATTGTGTTGTTTATATTATTTATGCAATTATTAAGTTTATTTTTTATTAAATAACGGCACAAAAACTTCAGGTGAAAACGCATCGTTTAGACACTCGGCTGCTCAGCGGAGCAAGAGGTCATTCCACTTTCATTGCATCTTGCAACAGGTTTAGTTTTAACGTTCACCTAGCTTAGCTAGACAAAGCACAGAAATGAACAAGAGTAGGGCAATTAAAAAACGTTTGGCTTGAGAGTAGAAGATCAAAACTTTGGTTACACATGAGTTTTTATCCGATTTTTAACCGTGATTAATTTAATGATTCGTCCTCATTAATGATCTGAATTATTATTATGAGCTAACTTTAACAGAGAGCCTTGAGATATTCCTGAAGTAGCCAAATACGAACACAACACAACTTTAATATAACAAGAACATGAAATGTATTTATGTACTAACGTTCGATTGGAGACAGAACAACAGTAAAAATATAATTCCCTACATTTATTTATGGGCTAACTTTTTGGAGAAGCATAAGTTATACTTAAAAAAATAGATTGTTCTGTTTATCCGAGAAAACATCTTAACTTAAATAAATGTGTTAGACAAACAAGTAAGTGTCTACACAGGTCTCACATATCAGGTCTAACTTCAATTCAGTACACTAAATTCTATTTAAAATCTAAATATAATTAACACTGTTTTGGTGACTGGATTTAGGAGAGAAAAACAACGCTTTAATTACTTTTTTCTTCTAAATTTACAAAGAACAAATTTTAAAAAGAGCAAAATAATAAAATTGTAAAAGCCACCTATCTGAACTGAACTGTCTTAAATAAGTATTTAAATATACCCGTAACATTCAATTTAAAATGTGTGCACAAATAACAATAATTATTAATAATAAATATACGCCGGAAGAATGTAGTAATATTTATAAATGAGGATTTTTGTCTATAATTCGGGTCATGGTTTCAGTATTATTTCACTTACTGAAAGAAAAAAACTGTTTGTTGTAAAATATTACGGCTTTACGATTTTTAGTATTCACCACCAAACATTTTAAACGTCCGACATTTTGAACCGGGAGGTTGAACATTTCTATTGTATTTGTAGTTCCATTTTTATGCTACAAAACTCAACGCAAAATGTCAACTTAGTAGACTACATCAAACAGTTTTTTAGATTAAAATGGACAAATTAAAAAGAAAATGACAGCTGTTAGAAAATAGGGACTTCCGAACATTTAAACAATGCTAATGTAAATAATTATTGTCTTTAGTTCAGAAATTCACTTAAAAGAATTACAGTGACTAGATAGAGACAGTGTGGCCTCATGAAAGCTGCCGCCATGTTTTTCCTAAAAGTAATGTTATCTGCCATAAAGTATAATGTAATTTATTTTAAAATATTTATAAAACCTTTTGTTTTATTTCATAAAGGCCTCGTAAACAACTTTTTAAATGTTAAAAAGTAGTTAGAAAGCAGATAAGTTGTTTAAAATGAAATAACCTATAAAAAATAATGATTTATCACATTTTTTACTAGCCTATGCCGATAGTTGAGTAGCCTACAAACTGACGTTAATTACAAACTAATAAAGCTATATCAAAACAAGTTGCACTATTATTTTCTTTGTTCAATTCTACGTTAAAAAAACATTTTGAAGTTCAATTACATTATTTATGCGGTTTATTTGAATAAAAGTTAAGGTTTTGTATTATTTTCAAGGAACCAAATTTTCAATAATTAGTAGCTATCTGAAAAAGTATTTGACTGGTCATAATGAAATTGTTTTTAATTCTCAACTGATTTTAGGTTTCAATTCAATTTGAAAAGCAAAATCTTAAAAATGATTTTCTTAAAGCTAAATTTGAAATTTTTCCTAACTTAATGAATAAATTAAAATATCAAAAATTCAAAGTATAACAAAACGAAAAATAAAACAACGAATAAGCCTAAATCAAAATGCAAAATTATTATCCTGTTGTTAATTAGCCTTTTTTATCAATGAATAAATTTTACAAATATAATATTTTCAAAGTTACACTTTCAGATTTTTACAATGCATTTATTTCCATCTGATTTATTTTTAAATAAGCGAAGCAATTAAAACTTTCCTAACTAACTAATTTATTTCTATTTCAATTGAAAGCTAATAATAAAATTAATGTCTCCAACAACAATTTAACATCGAAATTACACTTCTTTGATTTTGAGGTTAGGCAATTCAAGTTTAAGTTATTCAAAGCCGAAAACAGGTTTCATTATTAATTTCCCTCATTATTTCAGCTAGGCCTACTTATTAATGTGATTCTTGCCTTAGATTGTACCTTCACCAAGACTAAAAGAAAGAAAAAATAACGATGACAATTTAATTTGAAAACTGTAAACAAACGTAGGGCTAACACGGACGAAATAATAGGTTTGGGCCAAAAACAGTAAAATTGCGTAGTACTAATATTTATTGCATTTATCTTTTCTATTGATAAAAAGGCTTAGCCTATGTTATAAACTTTTTAAAATGTTGTAAATAAAAGACTTTTGGTATGCATTTACTTCTGAAATATGCGCGCTGAAAAGATTCCGTAGATTGGCGGGAGTAGCCTAATCTGCTGTCATTTCCTTATTAATTTGGTGCAATATCACATATTTCAACACAAATCGCTTTAAAATAACTATTACGTTTATTTTAAAGTAAAAACTAACAAAAATATCTGTTAAAAAATCGGTAAAGTCGCTTTTACAATATGTGAACGTATGAATGTAATGTAAACAGATACGAATTTAGGAAAAACATGGCTGCCGACATCTTGACCAATAGGAAACAAGACCTCACTTGGCCACACTGTCTCTATCTAGTCACTGTAAAAAGAATTGACAGATAGCGCTATAATACTCTGTATATGTAGGATGGCTTTATTTTTAATTCTTTTTACAAGTCTATTTTACCACATTTTGTCATATTTTACAGAGAGGTGCTTTCAGTATTTTAAAATGAAAATCTGATGGTAGATTTTTAAGTTAATCGAGTTATGTACAGTTGAATACGTGTTTTAAATTCCAATTAAAGTGACATAATACATAACAGGATGTTTGGTTCAATATACAGGGTGAGTTTTATGTCTTGGCACACCTGGATATACTGTAATTTAAACGGCCTGAGATATCAATGTGATACCTTGACATGGACCTATTATAACATTTCTTTTACTTCTTTTACTTTTTTAGGTGGTTAAACATTTCGCCCTCCTGTTCTAAAGGGGGGTAAAGGGAGGGCAACTTAAAATTTTCAAATGTAAACCCCTATCATGTGACCCCACATTTTAAAGGGCATAAAAAAAGAAATCAAATGGCGCAAACTAGAGGTCTCTATGTTGCCCCTATCAAAATCTACGGCCATTCAAAAATACGAGTGAAGTACTTCCCAAAGTTATTAAAAAAATAAGTTTTCAACTCCTTATCTAATGCAAACATCATGGAAAGAATGAAAAGGTTCATTTAACAGGATCTAGGATCAATCTACTTAGGACTTTCTCTTGTGTCCTACTCAATTGCATTATTTTATCAGTTCATCGGTTGCCATCAACAATTAATTTCAGTTCAAGTTTACTCTTCTGGCGAATAGTGTTAGTTATTTTATTTCTATTATGGAAGCTTCTGAGTTTGGAAGAATTACTGTGTTAATGGTGAGGGGTTATGGGGACCGTAAAAGATCATACAGTACCTTCAATTGATGAAGAGAAATCATTAGATGTTATGCAGTCCTTTGTTGAAAATCCCCACTTATCTACGAGAAGAGTTGCTTTGGAGCACATCAGCCAATTGTGAAGTTTTTTAATAACTTTGGGAAGTATTTCGCCCGTATTTTGAAATGGCTGTAGGTTTCGATGGGGACAGCATAGAGACCTCTAGTTTGCGCCATTTGATTTCTTTTTTTATGCCCTTTAAATGAGGGGTCACATGATGGGGGTTTGCATTTGAAAATTTTAAGTTGCCCCCCCCCCCTTAGATCAGGAGGGCGAAATGTTTAACCACCTAAAAAAGTAAAAGAAATGTTATAAAAGGTCCATGTCAAGGTCTCACATTGATATCTCAGGCCGTTTAAATTATATCCAGATGAGCCAGGACATAAAACTCACCCTGTAGGCTATACAATACGATACTGTAAAGTGTGCTAAGGTTTTTTGTGCTACCCTATATATGTTTTAAACTTAACACCTCAATCACAAAATATGAGACTCCAAGCTAGGCCTACATTAAAACGCGTTCATCCTCCTGCAACTTTCAAACCTTATGTAAAGAACACAAAATCCGTTTAAAACCCTGAGTGTTGCATTTATAGGCTACTAAGTAGACCCACTGAATATAAGTTTTGAAAATATGCGTTTATAATTTTATTTCTTAAGTTTGTTAAAAAATCTGAATAATAGGCCTATTCTTTTTGAAATGAAAACTTCTATAGGCCTAGGCGCACCACGTTCAAAAAACATCTGGTGTGCACATCACACAACTTTCCTTACCAAAATAGA
>JAGFPH010024669.1:0-11248 GCA_018207615.1 Philaenus spumarius
AGTAGAAACATTAAAACGGTTGTTTTGTGAAAAAAAATTTAAATTTATTTTATTTATTTATTACCAATAATTCCTTTACATGTATAAATACATAAAGGACCTATAGGGGGCACAAATGCCCGTACATAGGTTGGTCCCTAAATTAAAGATTAAAAAAAAAGAAGAAATTAAATTGAGCTAAAAATCACGCCCAATAATAGTAAGTAATAGTATAATACAATATAATATAACAATAATAATAGTTTAATTGAAATTGATGTATTTTTATTATAAAGTGTACCTAGATTATCTCACTTGACAAATAATTTATTTAAAAAAAAAAAAACTTTCTTTCATACACATTCAGTTTATTTAATCTATGCTAAATCCACTTATTTTCCTATTAATTTTCTTTTTTAAAACATTTACACTACAAGATAGCGATTTTAACTCATTTGGCAGTTCATTGAAATACTTCACTGCATAGTAAACGTAGCTTCTCTGCCCAATGGTTAGAGAGTGTTTTGGTAGGGAAATATTCTTAAACCTAGTATTTCTTGGCTTGCTTAGAAATTGATATATTATATTTTTATACACTTTTATTTACAACTAAATTACAAAACTTTTGTATATTTTGAAAAAAAATTACAAACATTTAAGGTTTTTATGTAGACTTGAAGTTCGATTTTATTTTCTTCAATTGAACATTCTTTTAATTCCTGAGCTAATAACTTTTACAATTTACACCAATGATTTTTTTTATACATATATTCTTTGGACTTTTTTTTATAAAAAAGTTATGGAACCTTTTGGATTCGAATACAATTACTATTTTTTATAATTTTTAGGAAATATGCTTGCAAAATCTCCAAAATATTTAACATTGGCAGTTAGAGGAGTTAATTATTAATTTATTGAGTTTTTTATTTGTAGGTGTGTGCTATTATTACTAAACGTATTATTTAATAAATTAAAAGTGAGTGTAGAATTATTTTTAAAGATAAGCGGTATAATGAAGAATCATAGGAGTGGTATTCATAAAATTAAACGTAATTTGTTTTAATGGTAAGGTTATCATTTATATTAAGAAGCAATTTTACGAAACTTTGATTTATAATCAGTTTGAAATTTAGAAACTGCCGTTTAAACACCACCAATAATACCCAAATATTTTTTGTCAGACTAATAGTGCACTTGAGCTTTGATTTAAACTTCTCCTCCCGATCTGGGATTCCCCACACCTCTTCGCGTCTTACACTATCCAGGCTTCACGAAGAAACGCACGAGCTCTACCACTTATTTTTATTAACAAGTAAGTAAACAGTACGTAATGTGACATTTTTGCTGCTGTGGCAACACTTAACAATTACCACTGAATACACCGTATAAGGTACAGTTATTCATACCATGAAAGGAATTGGACAGGAATAGGAAAGGAATCTCACGGACGTGAATTTTGGTGGGGTGGCTACCGGTGACTACATATACCAGGAAAGGAACAGTAATGTATTCTGGCATGGCGATGCGCGCCGCTGACACTGTCAGACCACTCCCGCTGCGCCGGCCGGCGTGGAGTCGTTTTTGTTTCCGCCCCATAGGCTACAAATAATTTAAAAAAATCATTGCAAATTCAAATGCATTAATTAGGAAAAAGAAGATTGTTAGAAAAATGATAAAAATGTAAAAAGTCAGCAACCTAATTTTCACATTTATGTATTGTCCTAAAAATGTGTATCAGGCTACTTTAGTTAAATGGCTTCTAACTTTTCTTTTATGTAATGACTCATTAACATTTTCGGCATTGTGGTGTAATCCAATTGTGAAATACTTCTTAAACGATGCTTTCATTGACATAATAATATGATTTTACTATGAATTATATTATAACTTTTACTATGAATTGTAGGTACCAAATATAGGTACAACAAATCGATATTTTACTATTTTATATTTGCTTATATATAATATGCAGCTTTCAATATTTTCCCGAAAACTTTGCTAAATTACACCCTCCCCCCCTTTATTTTGAAAGTAATAGCCTACAAATTTGAAGACAAAAAAAACAGTGCTGGCACACTCATAAACATGACAGGCTAAGTATATAGCAAAAGAAAGTATATTAGGTTTTCCACTACGTTGTATGCTTAGTATGTGTTGTGAGCAATCACATTTTACCTTTAAATAAAATATATTGACATTTTACCCACCAAAACAGTAATTTCGGCCTAATGAGCGTATTTTTAAACGAATTTCAATAATATCTCAGAATTTGTTAGAACTTAGTAAATCTGTAGTAATAATATTGCACAGTGTGTGTTGTAGGTTTAAGGAGGGGCGAGAAAAATTGGTTTTAAATTTTACTAAAAAAAACAAAATTTTGTATAATTTTATACTTTTGTGAATTTTGTAGATTGATCATTATAGACGACTGATAGACAAATAATTTGATATTTTGTTTTTCTCTCTACGATGTTTCGTTGCCTTAATAATATAAGGCTCTAAAATATATTGACATTTTACCCGCCAAAACAGTTCTTTCCGCCTAATTTCAATAATATTTCAGAATTTGTTAGAACTTAGTAAATTTGTTTAGTATTGTAAGCTTTCCAACAGTCTTTAAATGAGTGGCCTCCCCGTTAACCGATTAGTACCGAAATATCTGTGCAAATTCATGATTTTTTAGGCTTTTTAAGCTTAAATATATGAAATAAAAATGTAAGTATACCCATAGTTTTATTCAAATCTTCACTCTTAACATCATATCTATTTGTAAAACAATATACAGAAATTACTTAGAAAATCAATAATTTGTTTATTTATAGCTACGAAAGTCCTAATCGGTTACCATTTGGTCCCAGTAAAGTAAGCGAGGAATCAATGATGGCGAGTGGATTTCGCAGACTCATCCGGATGTTGATTAGTTTACTCAAAGTACGTTGCCTATGGAAATGACAGTCTTAACGATTTATGACTACAATTAGCGGAATGTCTGTGTTTTTAAGAAAACTAGAAGGTTTATCACTTTTCTATCTGTCAACCAAGTAACAACTGTGCTGCCACAAAATTTTTATCAGGAAAAAATATAAAATTTTAGGTAAATAATGTTCATTTTGTTTCTTACACCAACAATTTAGATTTTCTTGAGGTCGTGTAATGATAAACTGATTTGTATAAATTAAGATTTGTTCTTCGTTATTTAAAAAATTTAAAACCTCTAATACAATTTTTATTTCTGAGGAGGTCTCATATAGTTGTCAATGGTATTTAAAATATCCTTTTCGACAATCGTATTATATTAATTTTAGTTTAAATTAGGCTTTTTTACTGCCTTTTTGGAAACATATTTTGTGTTTTTATAAACTAGGCTAATGGCTAAAATTATGTCCGCCCATCTTCGTCTAGTCTAGGGTGCTCGTCGGTCGTTTGTTAGTGGTCAGTTTTCCCGGGAACTGAGATTTAATAATTGTATATTCATTGCATCACCATCACAAGTAAATGAGGGTAGTTGGCAGATTTTCTGTACTACGTGGGCATGCAGAACAATATTTTCCTCTAACCAAGCCGAGGAAGGGTTTTGATGGTAGCAATAATTAATTAGATTAAAATATTTAATACAATACATCACTTTTATTTTTCTAAAGATTTTCCAGCCAAGGGGCGCACCGGTGTTCCGGTGGGCCAGGCCAGGCCTGAAGGCCGTTATATACTAGCTAGTAGTCATATCTTAAAGTCTTAAAAGGTTTCTTGAACACCCAGGAAAATGGCTGCCCTAGTCTTTTAAACTGAACATGTAGTAATTAAATATTACACAAGGTGAATAAATAATATAATACCAATTTATTATACAGAAAAAAGTTATTGGAAAATTTTGTAAAACTTATGGTAACATTTTTAGTTTACTTTGTAAGTTTGTTTAGTTCCCGTAACATGTGCAGTAATTGTCAAAAAAGTAAAAGTAAAATACTAAACTTAAAGTGATGTCCTCAGATACACCGTGTACAACGCACTCGAAACACGCTAACTAGGTAACATAGCTCGTTCCAGACGCACTATCGGTTATTTAGAGATTGAAGAAACTTGGCAGCAATGGATACAACTTGGCAATAATGGATACAACAGGAAGCAGGAAGAAGTAAATAGACGCATTCAGTCCTCAGATAATGCATACAAAATAATATACATAACACACTTGTGTGTTTAAAAATGACGAACGGGCGACCTCGGATACTGCGAGAAAGGTGGTCGAACAAACACGGTGTGTTTTCGCCACGACTGCAGCGCGCCAAATGGTCAAACGCTGAACTACAGATTCGACGTAGGGAGGCATCTGAGGACATTAAAAGGAAATGGGTTTTTTGCATGAGGCAACCTGAAAAGGGAAGTTATAGAAGAATCTAATGAAATTTGTATCCGAGGACACTAAAAATGTCCTCGGATGCAAAAATGTCCTCGGATACACGGTGAAAACTCAACCCAATGTCCTCGTATACACCACCTGCCACACGCACACAGACACACAGACACACACACAGACATCACTCCGAAAACCATTTTTTTAGGTTCAGGGGGGCCCAAAACGGATATTTCCACCAAAAACACAAACTCGAAAATTTTGACGAATACAATACTTTCTCCATATACTATGGTATAGGGGGAGAAAGTAAAAAAAGGAAGGGCATTATGAGTGAAGATATACAAGCTGGTTTCTTTGGAGTTCAAACAAGGAGTTTAAATTAAAGAAAGGCACACAGCTAAGTTCATTTAGCCATACAGAAATACTTTTTTCCCAGAAAATTATGAAAGATTTCTAAGAAAATATAATTAAAAACACTTTTAAAAATTGATAGTTGCTTAAAATGTCCTTTTATGTAGGTTTGACACCGGCAGCCGAATAGTCGAGATATACACCTGTTCGACTTGACAACACTGCCGGCAGCTAAATGTACCCATACCAAACATATATGGCAGCCAAAAGGGACCTATATACACGCTGCGCCGAATAGCCGCAATCTTGCTGCTGCCAAATAGCACCAATATTGAAACATGATCTTAAAGGAGTCATAAATTAATAAAAATTTAATACAGTGATCCGTAGAAGGTCACAATCAATTTAGCAAGTTAAAACATGGATATACTCTTCTCTAAAGGGTGGCAGCCAAATAGCTTACTTTTTGACGGCCGCCAAATAGATAGGTGTATTTATATATATATATATATATATGATTTTTAATAACACCCCAAAACGTGTTCTGGGGACCATGATCGGTGCTCACCTTATACGACCGACCTTGGGTCTTACCATAAGGTAATTTTTCCTATTGAAATTCGCTAATAATTAAAACGTAATGAAAATTCCTCGACCCTTGACATCCAACTTTTCCATTTGCAACCTTTTCTCTTACAGTTTTATTTACTCCACCGAGTGGGAAAACTAGTAGTCAACGAGGAACGTAGGATAGAATATAAAAGATTATAATAGGAAAGCAGAAGTTTTATGATTGCACTACAAAATCTTCGTTAACTGTCACTTGACAACAAAAATTGTGAAAATCCAGAGGGCTCCGCCAAAAACAGCTGCGACTCGTGGCCGGTTCCCCATTTACACTCAAAGCAAATGTAAATTATTGTATACTCGTATATTTTCACGGACAGAGGCTCTTAGATTCGGACAGAGTGGTGTGGGTAGCAACGACCTAATCCTGACGCATGCGCAGGACCAGAGTTTCTTGCAATGACTGGATTTGTTTGTACAATAGAGAGATATTTGCCTACACTAATTACAGACGTGAAATTTGATAGTCAGGTTGCCTTTGGATGGAGTGTACTCGCTGAGAAAGGATTTTCACTAACGAGCATTACGTAAACGCGAAATTATAAATAATGCATAATAAACTAACTATTTATCCCCAAACAAACTTGACTGATAAGTGGTGAGAACCATCCACTGTATTAACTCTAGATTGTACATAATGTAAACCTCTTTGTTAGCTGCGGCTATTCTCTGTTAATGGAATTACCCGCAATAAGTCCCTTCCCTTACCGGAGATCCTATAATTAATTTTACACTCCAGGACGTGGGATAACGAACACACAATTATCCCTGGACTTCTAATCCAGTACATAAGGGGAATGTGTGGACACAAATTGAAACTTTCTTGTTAAGGGGAATTACTGTTTGTTAATTAGATGTTTGTTCAGTTATTAATTAATTCTAACACAGAAAATTCAATTTGGTTTATTTCAGGTTTGTGTTTGTCAAAATGTATTCACGGTCTTATGTTCTTATGGTCTTAGATAATTATGGAAGGCGAATATTTCTGTAACTGCTTGCATTTGAAAATTCATCAAAACTATTTCCATTCTTCTTTAGATAGTTGTCAAAAGCTGTTTGATTATTGTCGTACAGTTCTCCTTAAAAGGACGTGCGACAACACTTTCGCGGTTTTTCTGCCATAAAAGTGTTCTATCACCTTAACTTAAATCTTATAACCACGTTTTCGCACACTTGTACTTATTCCAATAACTCTGATGACAATAAATGTTTCTGGTGACAGATGTAATAAATTGAAGATGACGTCGGCAATATGGTGGATGAGTGTTGGATAAAAAGATGTACGACCAAAAGCACTTCCCTTCAGCTACTATGCGTCTGTAGAAAAACGTATTTCAACATACTGATGTTTAAAACATTAACAAAACACTTTTCAATATTGAATACGTAATATTTTTATTATTTCAATATCATATATTCTAAATTTAATATAAAATACTTGAAAAGAATTTTAATGTTTTCAATTATCCTGAACTGCCTGAATACTAGTGCTTCACTAATGTTTTTTTATGTGATTTTAGATTAGTTTATCTCACTTCATTCTCTCCAACTCAAACAAACTTTTTATCTCAGATTACATTTTGTGTTTATTTTTTTTTTATGTAATTCAATGTGAAGAGAAAATCAAAAAGTTTTCACTATTTAGTAACTACTAGTGGACCTGGCAATGCTTCGCTATTGCTTTATTTACTTTTAAGGGTCGTTATCCCATTTCATCCCTTTGACTTAAGTAATCGAATTGCAAATGTGTTTTGTAAACAATAATAAACAAAATTTAAAAATAAAAACATCTGTTCTTCAGGTTCTGCGAGCATTTGTCATGTCAACAGCTGTTATGCCTGAAACATATGTTCTTCCTGTTTTGCTAGCATTTGTTATGACAACAGCTGTTATGCCTGAAACATATGTTCTTCCTGTTTTTCTAGCATTTGTTATGACAACAGCTGTTATGCCTGAAAAATATGTTCTTCCTGTTTTGCTAGCATTTTTTATGACAACAGCTGTTATGCCTGAAACATATGTTCTTCCTGTTTTGCTAGCATTTATTATGACAACAGCTGTTATGCCTTAAAAACATGTTCTTCCTGTTTTGCTAGCATTTGTTATGACAGTAGCTGTTATGCCTGAAACATATGTTCTTCCTGTTTTGCTAGAATTTGTTATGACAATAGCTGTTATGCCTGAAACATATGTAATTCCTGTTTTGCTAGCATTTGTTATGACAACAGCTGTTATGCCTGAAACATATGTTCTTCCTGTTTTCCTAGCATTTGTTACGGCAACAGTTGTCAAAATATAATGATTCAATCAACAAATCCTATCTGGCGTAAGGATAACATGGCAACTTTGAGGGCCACTGGGGCGAAGCCCTTTAACATACATAGCGCACATTTTAAGGGACACACAAATTCAGAGTGAGCTCTTTAAAATGACACCAAAAACGTCAAAATCGGTAGGAACTCTAGGAGGAGTTCTACTCACAAAACAACCCCTAGCAAATTAATTATGTATAGATAACCTAAGGCAATTTCATCGGCTCTTGACATCCAACTCTTTAATTTGCATTCTTTTATCCCAGTGTTTTATTTACTGCACCGAGTGGGAAAAATAGGAGATTATTGAAAAGTAACGCTGAGACAGCTGTTTTTTAAAGTGTAAGATAAATATTGTTTTGCTGTTTGTACTTTTAAGAAATCTGTTTATATAAAAGAAGTTCTGACTGACTAACTGATTCATAATCAACGTAGAGCCGAAACTAAAATAAGTAGAGAATTAATATTTTTAGGATACCTTCATACCACTACGTAGAAGTACAAAAAAGTTTCGCAATGTTTTTAAGGGTTCACTCTCAACAGTCCCAACCCTAATCAGATAAAACAGCTGATTTGAACCAAATGCTCAGTAATACATTACTGGGAGTGGGATGCTCTGAACCAACACACGATTGTTGAATGCATTTACATTCATTACCATAGCAACAAAATTAGAAAATTTAATTATTTTTCACATCTAAAAATTGTTTATGTAAGGTTAACAAAATAGACGGTACCATTAACCGGCACATAATTTCTCACAAACATATTTAAATTATTAAACAGATTCACTGTGATTTCATAATTGTAGCTGAGGTGATTTATTAAAGTAGCAGATTAACTAATAAATATTACTATTATTATTATCTAGAGAGAAAACTATTAGATCGATTTCGAACAAATTTGCACCAAACACGTCAATTAGGCCTGTATAGATGCAGCAAAAAATGTTTTGAAAACTTTTGAAAAACAACCCCTTTTATGACCAAAAAACCCCAAAAAATCCGTTACTATTTATTATTATTAGCTAAACGAGAATTTTCAGAAAGATGCGGTTTTTTGCATATAGTAGGGTACATTAAAGACTACAAATAAGCCAAATTTTTATCAAAATCGTTAGAGCCGTTTTTTTTATAAAAAAAATTATAATAAACCTTTTGGGGTTTTTTTGGCCAAAAAGGGGTGGTTTTACAAAAATTTTCAAACCCGTTTTACGTGCATCTATACAGGCCTACTTGACATGTCTGGTGCAAATTTGTTTGAAATCGATAGAATAGTTTTCGCTCTAGCTCTGTATACATACAGACAGACATTTTGTAAAAACAATTTTTTTGGACTCAGTGGGTCCCAAAACGGACATTTCCACAAAAATTACAACATGTTTTTTTTTTGCGATCACTATACTTTCTCTATACTATAGTATAGTGAGAAAGTAAAACAAGATAAACGGTAAAGGCTTACTGTATTATAATTCAAACATCGATTCTGTTGTTACATATAACCAATAAAACAGCTGATTTGGATAATAAGCTTAATACTATTTCAGGACAGGCCTACACTGAACCATATCAAGTTTCTAGAAAGCATTTAGATTTATTAACATAGCAACCAAATTGGCAAATTTAGAATCAGGTTGAAATTCTTTACATTTTTAGGTTAGGTGGTTGCAAACACAAACAACGAAAAAGGTTTACTATATCATAATTCAAACGCCTAACACATTTAAAATTATGCCTACTTTATTTATTCTTTACCAGATTTGACTCTTTTGTAATAATGGTTTACCGTATCGTATTTTGGTCATACTTTATAACTTGAAAATTTCCTCTTCTATACCGGTATATACCGGGTGTCCCACGAAGAGGTCCCTATTTTTGAATTGATATGACAGACGTATAGAGCACGCTACAGACTTGAAATTCTACAGTCGTGACTAACACATATGTAAATGAAATACCCCTGAGTATCAGTTAATTCTGACTGATCCAAACAAAATGGCGGAAAAACAAAAAAAAAAAAAAAATCAGCAATCGTATTTTAAGGGTAAACCTACTTTTATTTAGAATAGAAACAGCTACAGCTGTTTAGACTATTTTAAATCTATCAGCTGACTGAGTGTATCCACAACAATGAACATATTTGGTAATAAACATTGGCATTTGTTATTAAGTTGCATTGTAAAGTGTCTTATGTACTATGCCGTTTTCAACTGAGCAAAAAGTGAAATGTTGTTCCTGGGCTATTGCCTTTGAAAATGATTATGAAGCAATAAGGTGTTTTAGGGAAAGGTACCCAGGTGTAGTTCCACCGTCAAGGAAATCTATTCGTAAGTGGAAGACTATCCTACTAGAAACGGGGTCAATAAAAAAAAAAATACCATAGATCTTCCAACATAGAAAATGAAGAAATCGTATGTGCTGCTTTCATGGAATCTCCAAATACGCCTAATTCAGTAAGAAAGGTGGAATCTGCTACAGGGATACCGAAGTCATCTGTCCAAAGGTATGCCAAAAAGAACAAAATCAAACATTATAAAACTCATTTAGTTCACGGACTGCTTGAAGATGATCCTGACAGACGATTGGAATTTTGTTCGAAAATAATTGAAAAGACTGACGTAGATAGCAAATGGCATGAAGGAATCGTGTTTTCAGATGAAGCGACATTTTATCGAACAGGAACTGTAAACAGGCATAATTGTCATTACTATAACACAAATAATCCACATATCTTACAAGAAGAGAAATTAAAATCAACAGGTATAACAGTTTGGGCTGCTGTTACCAAGGATGGTGTTTTGTCGTATGACATATCCCGACAAACAATGACTGGAGAAAGGTATGTATCAGTTTTAAGCAATCACATAGTTCCTCACCTTTCTCAGCCTGAGATGAAAGACGTTTTTTTCCAACAGGATGGAGCTCCTCCGCATTATGCTAATGTGGCCAAAGCAGTTTGGGACCAAAATCTTCCTAACCATTGGATAGGTCGTGGCAGCAGCTTCATGGACTGGCCCCCAAGGTCTCCAGACTTGACTGTTTGTGACTTTTTTCTGTGGGGCTTTTTGAAGGAGAAGGTTTATTGTCATAACATTGCGACAGACGATGAACTAATGAGGTTGATCGAAGAGGAACTGTTGTTGATACCTCGAGAGTTGTTCAGCAAAGCGTATGACTGTTTTCTATTTCGTTGTCATCAGTGCATTGCGATCGATGGACATCAGTTTGAATAAGGTTTATGGATCAAATAGATTTAATTTATTTATGAGTTACTTATATCTTTAATTCCCTAACGTTGTTTAGTGCTTAGTAACATCGTTAAAATTCAATAATTATGTTGTAACACTTAAGCAAATAAAACTATTTTAACGAAAAGGTACTATTTCTTTGATATCCCGCCATTTTGTCCTAATGTGTCAGAATTAACTGATACTCAAGTGTATTTCTTTTACATATGTGTATGTTAGGACTGTTGAGTTTCAGGTTTGTAGAGTGTTCGTTGCATCTAATATATTAATTCAAAAATAGGGACCTCTTCGTGGGACACCCGGTATAAAAGCCAAATCTACTGACTCACTAATCACGATTTCTCGAAAACTACTGAACGGATTGGAACGAAATTTGGT
>JAGFPH010024672.1:0-11245 GCA_018207615.1 Philaenus spumarius
TTTTTTTTTATATCTACCTTGTCCGTCATATACCTAAACACAAAATTTTCCTAACCAGCATATCTCAAAACCAACACTAATGTTTTTGATGAAATTTTAATTTTTTTTTGTTTATTAACTTGTTTGCATTTAACTTTCGGAGCAGTCGACTTAAATAAGCAAGGAAAACAAAAAAAAGAGGTTTTCCTTAAATAAATAAAATCAAAAAAAATTTCCTTGCTCATTTGACTTGGCGTTTTAAGATCGCACATCCGTACAGCACATATATATTTAAATTTATATTGAACATAGATGCAGGTTAACCATTTTTTTTTAATATATATATACATTCATTTTTTTTTTTTTAACCCAAACACATTCAATTTTTTTTTTCTTTAATTGCGGAGCAGTTTCGGGTTAGTAAGGAAAACAAAAATATTTAATAATCTTATAAAACAAAAAAAACAAAAAAATTATAAAAACGCATTCAAACAAAAACTTCCTTACTCACTTGATCTCTGCCTTATATTATGCACCTTTTATTTTTTTTTTATTTCTTAACAACACGTTGTTTTACAATTTTTTTTGCAAACATTTCACCTTTTCTATAATTAATTTTTCATATTCAACATGGGTGATTTAACGAAGGTAATTGATTATCATAGAAAATCTGAACTCGCTTTTGAGGTGGTTACTCGCGGAGGCCGAGTCGAGACTGTCAGGGCTATGCGGACTGCTCTAAGGAGTCTGCTTCAGGCAGGTTCAGAGCAGCTCGTAGAAACCATAAGTAAAGAAAATTTACCAGAGCACTTGGAGTTGGCTCGTTACTCATTTGATGATTTGAACGATGAGTTGGATAATTTAGATTCTAATCAACCTTCAAAATTAGAAAGATTAGCTGCCAGGTTAAACCTGTTTGAGCAAAGATTAACCTTTTTACTAAACGTTTTGAACAATTTAAATCTCTCTACAACCGATTGTAATGTGGAATGCAACCAAATTATAACTGATTTCCAAAGTATCAAATTAAAATTTCAATGCTTAAGAACTAATACATCTTCTGAAACAAATTCATCACGGCTACCTGCCGCCTCGACTTTGCCAATCGTGAGTGACGTTGCGCCCGATCATTTAAATTCTGTTTTTGTGTCAGAAAGAAATTTGTTTGCTGAGAATAATAGGTTGTCAAATTCATTAGGTGAAGCTCAGCAGCTTTCATCTACTGGGTTTTCCTATGGAAAGCTGAAACATCCAGCGGAAAAACTTTTATGTACTTTACCAATAACAGACGGGTTTGATCTGGAAAAACTTATTAAGTTTATTAAAATCTGTTTGAATTTATGCCGAACTTATCCTGATTTGAATCGGAATATAATCACTGTTCTTTTGCCTTACGCTCAGGAACCACTCAGTTCATGTTTGCTGCGACACAGCAACTTTCCTGATTTCCATAGAGAGGCGCTCAACTTATTTGTACCTGCGAAAAGACGCCGCACCCTGGAGCAGGACCTCTTTTATCGCCCCCAGGGGCATAATGAGACTCTGCACCAGTTTGTGAGTGAAATAAAGGAAGCTGCCCAGGTGCTTCTAATAAATAAAAATCCGGCAGAGATTATAGAAGTAATTATAGATGCCCTCTTACCGGAAGTCAGGAGTTGTCTGGTGTTCGCCAGCAAACCTTCTAATTTTAATGATTTGGACAAATTATGTGCCCAAGTAAATAACGTTTTGTTCACTGACAAAGAGAGGTCACCCGTCTCTAAAAGTTTTTCCAGACCAGAACCAGAAGTTAGACCCATAAGGTCACCAATAATATGTTATAGGTGTGGCCAAAAAGGTCACACAGCGCCACAGTGTAGGAGCGCCATGCAACACCACAACTCTACACAATACAGACAAACACATCCACACAATCAATACAACAATAGATTTTCACTTCAACAAAAAACGATTCAAGGGGCGAGAAATAGCCAGTTTCTCTCTACATGCCCCAAAAGCCAAAACCGACTACAGCCATATTTTTTTTTACCAGTCTTTTTATAAAAAAAAATACCAATATTCAACACCTTATAGACCAAAACATAAACAAACCATAAACTCAACACCTTCGAATCTTAAAACTCACAATTTAAAATGTAACAAAGAGTTTCCAGCTCTAGATAGGTTTCATAAGTCATCTGGTGCTAGACCAGAAATGTGTACCCCGTTTTATTTAAGGCCCACGTGCCTTTCTTGTAAATCAACTGGTCACTATAACTGGGAGTGTCCTTCTTTTGACCAGCACAGGAGCAGGGTCGCTCGCTTCTCTCCCTTGGCAAACAATTCACTTACTAGGAAAACGTATAAGTGTTTAAAATCAAAAGGCTTAACCAACAAAATTTTACCTCTTGTGGAGGTTAACATCAAAAATTTTAAAACTAATGCTTTATTAGATTCAGGGTCAGTGAGAAGCATAATGTCAGCAGACCTTTTTGAAAAATTAAAATCTTTAAACTCAATAAAGTCCGTTAAAGAGGTAAAATCGGAGTGCCTCACTGCCAACGGAGAGAGGTTAGCTATCAATGTAGCCTGTCAAGTTCAGTTAAAGGTTGAACACTGTAGCTGGAATTTTGAAATTTTAGTGGCACCTCAGCTATCGTGTCCTTTAATTTTAGGGTCCGATTTTTTTCTTAAAAGTCGACTCGTGTTGAATCTTTTCGAAGGCACCTTTACCTTTAATTTTTGTAAGGCTATACATTTCAAATTAATTAATTTTCAAAAAAGGGCACCTCCTACTCTAAGCTTATCCTCTGCTACTCCGGTCTCTGAAAACCCGCTGGGTCATCTTAATGACGAAGGTCAAAAGGTGATCTCAGATTTAATACAAAAATTTCCTGATGTCCTCACTACTGAATTAGGCCTCACAGACCTAATCAAATATAAAATAGAATTGAAAGACAACATACCTGTGAAGAGTCAACCCTATCAACTGGCACCTCCGAAAATGCAATTTTTGAGGGAGCACATCAGAGACCTTGTGGAGAAGGGAGTAGTAGAAAAAAGCATTTCAAATTACTCCTCTCCGGCTTTTCTTGTTCAACATCCTGAGAAGAAACCCAGGATGGTTATCGATTACCGTAAACTTAACCAGCATATCGTAATCAAAGCTGTACCCCTTCCGAATCTACACCAGTGTTTCAATTGGTTTGTGGGAGCCAAGTATTTCACTGTGTTTGACTTAAATTCTGCCTACCATCAAATTCCACTCACTGAGAGTTCCAAGCATCTCACAAGTTTTTGTACTCCCTGGTTGCTCTATCAGTTTACAAGAGTCCCATTTGGACTCTGTACTGGTGCTCAAGTTTTGACCAGACTTCTTGACCAAGTTTTCTCAGATATCAAGTTCAAATTCGTTTTCAATTACCTCGATGACCTAGTCATCTATTCGGAAACTTGGGATGAGCATGTTAATCATCTGCACGAAGTCCTTTCTCGATTGCGACAGGCGAAACTTACGGTTAATCCCGATAAGGTTCGTTTTGCTGTAAAAGAGATAAGTTTCCTTGGTCACCTTGTTTCAGCCAGAGGCGTGGAAATTGACCCCGATAGAACCAAGGCCATCAGAACCTTTCCTAGACCCACCAATCCAAAGGCAGTGTCACGCTTTATTGGAATGGTTAATTTTTTTTCTAAATTTATTCCTAACTTCGCTGAACACGCCGCTCCTCTAAATCTGCTCAGGCGGAAAGGACAAAAGTTTCTATGGAACAAAGAGCAAGACATTGCTTTTGAACATCTAAAAAACGCCATCATACAACCTCCTGTTCTTCGTATGGCAAACTTTGACAAACCTTTTGTCCTTCAAACGGACGCAAGTTCGTGCGCTTTAGGAGCAGTCCTACTCCAGGAAATTGACGGTTCTCGTCAACCTATAGCCTACGCTTCCCGCACTCTCACACCTGCGGAAAGAAAAGCCTCTTCTGCGTATGAGTCAGAATGTCTGGCCGTAGTCTTTGGAGTAGAGAAATTTAGACAATATCTCGAGCATCGCGAGTTTCTACTAGAAACTGATAACCAAGCGCTTTCCTGGCTTCTAGCCCGTCCCAGACAGTTAGGCAAAATGGGACGATGGATCGCTAAATTAACCTCCCTTAAATTTCAAGTGGCACATATCAGGGGAACCCAAAACGTAATAGCAGATTCACTTTCTAGGATGTTTGAGATAGAAAAGTCACCTGAACAGATTTCTCCTTCAGAGAATACCATTATTTGCAATAGCCTTTTAACTAATTTCCCTCTTGCCTTTCAGGACATTGGTGCGCAACAGCGCGCTGATGAGACCTTAAATCCCATAATTTCAGATCTGGAAGCAGGTGCAACTTCCAGTCGTTTTTGTCTTAATAAAGGGACCCTTTGCCTTAAGAACCACAAAGGTATCCCAATCAAAGTTTATGTTCCCCGATCCTTAATTGACCTGGTTATTAATTATTATCATGACTCCCCAGTAGGAGGTCATTTAGGTATTTTCAAAACCAAATTTAAGGTGAGTGAATTTTTCTTCTGGCCTTCACTCTCACAAGATGTCACCCGTAAGGTTCGCAGTTGTGACACATGTGCTGTGAGCAAGCCCGCTCAAAATAGCAAACTTGGCTATTTGTCTTCAACAGTCCCAACCCGACCGATGGAAAAACTCCACATTGACTATGTTGGTAAACTACCACGAACTTCTACAGGCAATACCATGATACTGGTCGCTGTTGACCAGTTCTCTAAATTCACCTGGCTTTGCCCTGTCAGAGATGCTACAACCTTCAACACCATTAAGGCTTTAAGCCAGAATATTTTCCAACATTTCGGTTTCCCTAAGATTCTTATCTCTGACAACGCCACTTGTTTCACTTCACATGCGTTCCGCAATTTTTGTTTCTCTCGTGGAATCAAACATGCAACGTTATCACCCTATCATCCTCAACCAAACAACGCGGAACGTTTGAATAGAAATTTAAAAGCCGCACTTATTGCCTACCATTCAACTAGTCAAACTTATTGGGACAAGTCACTATCATGGCTTCAATTAGCCTTTAATTTCGCAACCCACGAGACACTTAAAACTTCACCTTTTAAAATACTATTTAATTTCACTCCCAACACCCCGCTCAGTCTCACCTGGAACATAGACGATCTTCTTCCCAGGGACAATTCAAATCCTCACACCATTTGGCGTAACGCCAAAAATAACATCATGAGAGCACATCAAAAATCTGAGCGCGTCTACAACAAAAACCGTAGACCTCATAATTTCAAGATTGGCGATCTAGTTTGGTGTAAGACGCACAATCTCAGTTCCGCTGTGGATAAAAGGGCCGCCAAACTGATGCCCAGGTGGTCAGGGCCTTTCCGCATCATAGATTTTCTGACTCCAGTAACAGTAGCCCTTTCTTTTCAAAATTCTCCGACCTTCATAAAGAAAGCACATGTTGAGCAACTGAAACCCCATTTCACACCCATAGAACCAAACCATCATTTTTCTGAACGCTTCCCGGTATCTGCGAACTGCGCTAGATGCGCCTATCCCAGTTGAACCTCTTCAAGGTAACAAGTTGTGTTTGTTTTGCTGCATGAGTTGCACATTATCACTTGTTGTACAAGTGTTCCCGGACTCGACAATTGAACCCAGAGATTGGCCATCTCAAAGGGTGTTTATTTGTGTATATCATGACATTTAAAATTCCCGGCGCCGGATTAATCATACCTTGTCTCTTAAAGTCATGACATGTCATGCATCCTAATAAATCTCACACGGTTTGAAGACTGATCACCTTCTAGACCTGAGATAGGACATAAATAAATATGCCTTTGGGCAAAATATTTTCTAAAGGACATAGCGAGTCCCTCTTAATTTTTAAGTACATGTGTTTTTTTTTTTGTCTTATGTTATCCACGTGTGTTATATGTGTGTATTTAGGTGGAGGTATATTGACCAGTTGATATCTAAATTTAGTGTTAAGGACCCCTTTTGTCTTGGGTATCTTGTTTTGTTTGCAGCAAACATTTTTCTTTCAAAAAAAAATTTTCTAATCACCATTTTGAATTTTTTTTATTATTGTTCTACCCCGACTCCGTCTTTCGCGGGGGGAGATTTGTTACGTTCGTTAATATACGCGCCTTATTTCACTGATTTAGGCAGCCTATCCTACCCCTAGTTGACCTACCGCCCGATTGACTACGCCACTAATCAGTGACATCTCTGCTTTCTTCTTTGCAAAGAAGATTCGAGAAGGGCTGCGGCCATTTTTGCTTTGTGCTTTCGTTTGAAGTTACACGCAACGTTCGCTGCTGATAATGTGAAAGTTGTTCTGGAGGAAAGTGCTCTTGTATAGCGTAATGTTTGTATTCAGAGTAAAAATATTGAGATGCAGCGTTTTCTACAGTACAGTAATGTCGTTTACTTCTCTGAAAACATGTGTAGTGTTTCCTAACGTTTTCCAAGTTACACTCAGTGTTAACCCAGGTAACTGTTCTGTTCTCATTCTATTAGGTTTATGAATTCTAACTGTCGATATTCATCCATATATATATTAATTGTGCCTATATAATGTTACCTTTTCTTTATTTAAAATTCTATTATTCAAATTTAAAAAAAACCAGACTCAGTAATATTTAACCTAACTTCTTTAATACTATCAGACTGTAAATTTTTTTGTTACTAATTTTGTACGTTAAAACGTTCATACTTAAAGAACTCTGTAAAACCATATGTTTAATGGACTGTGTCGTTAATTTTATTTTAAAATCAAATTGGAATTTACTATGATTTTTAAAGCATTCTGCCTGTCAAGCATGTTCCAACTTTAATGTTCTGACAAACTGTAACAAGCATTATGCAGCGCCATTTTGAACATGTTTTTTCTGTATAATGTCAGATCAGTAATTTGACTTTGTTTGGTCTGTTCTACAGTTTAACTGGGTTCTACTCCTGCCTAAAGTTTTCTACATCAACTTAAAACTTCCAAACATCTGGCTATTTATTTTTCAACATCTATCCAAAGTATTTGACAGCCAACCTATAGAAAATATAACAAAAAAGAGAACATGTTTATGGATATTTAATTTTAATCCTGTTTTGTTGTAAAATACAAACCTTTTGCTTAATATCTGCAAACCTACATAAACTTTTTAAGGGATATTTCTACAGAGTGTTCTTGTTAATGTTATGTAAATTTATTAATTTATTGTTTAGGTTAAGTTATGTAAACATAAAGGGTGGTGCGCAGCTAGCTACTTTTCGGCAATTACAATCCCACAGGGATTATCCAAAATTTATTCAGTTTATAAGGTGACGTCACAAACTAATTTATTCTCAGTTTAGTCCATTTTTTTTATTTTTCCAAAAGTTTTCTTTATAATAAACATTTTGGTTGATCAACCGTATACCTATTCAGGTATACTAAACTAGGCATAATAACTCTTGCGTTGGTTAAGCGTATATGTTATATTATAAGCCATTTGGTAAATTTTTACTGTTTATAAATAATTATTTTGTCAAAAATCAAATGTTGTAATATTTGTCAAATATATCTCATAAAAATTATTCACAAAAAGGGGAGGGTTTTATTTTTCTTTTCAGGGTGGGTTAATTAATTTTTGTTTAATCTAATCTAAGGGCGCATAATTTAATTTTGTTCTTGATAAATAAGGGCGTATAAATTTTGTTTATGACAAACTATTTAGTTGGTTGAATAAACTATGTAACTGATTTCTGTGTATATAATTTGTTTTACATAAGTTACCTTTTGTAAATGGATGAATAACGCTTATTCCAGCAGTTTTTTTTTGTAGATCAAGGTAAGGTTATCTCTGTTAATTTTTTTTTTGGGTTAATTCATAATACTGTGTCGTCTATTTAAGGTCCAGTTCAGCTTCCGTTTAGTTTAAAGTAAAGACGGCACAAGTTTCTGGTAGCAGAGCGTGGTTGATTCTTAAATAGGCCTAACCTAAATTTTTATTCTTTGGTCACACACCTTGACGCATGAAGTAAAGCTCTAGGTTACTTTCCAATATTAAATTTTCTTACCGGGTCAGCTTCACATTGGAGCAGCTGTTTTTGTTTGCATTGGTATTTTGTTTAACAATTTTTCGTAAGTTATTTAGTGGCGCAGTTTACCTTTTTTTTTTATATCTACCTTGTCCGTCATATACCTAAACACAAAATTTTCCTAACCAGCATATCTCAAAACCAACACTAATGTTTTTGATGAAATTTTAATTTTTTTTTGTTTATTAACTTGTTTGCATTTAACTTTCGGAGCAGTCGACTTAAATAAGCAAGGAAAACAAAAAAAAGAGGTTTTCCTTAAATAAATAAAATCAAAAAAAATTTCCTTGCTCATTTGACTTGGCGTTTTAAGATCGCACATCCGTACAGCACATATATATTTAAATTTATATTGAACATAGATGCAGGTTAACCATTTTTTTTTAATATATATATACATTCATTTTTTTTTTTTTAACCCAAACACATTCAATTTTTTTTTTCTTTAATTGCGGAGCAGTTTCGGGTTAGTAAGGAAAACAAAAATATTTAATAATCTTATAAAACAAAAAAAACAAAAAAATTATAAAAACGCATTCAAACAAAAACTTCCTTACTCACTTGATCTCTGCCTTATATTATGCACCTTTTATTTTTTTTTTATTTCTTAACAACACGTTGTTTTACAATTTTTTTTGCAAACATTTCACCTTTTCTATAATTAATTTTTCATATTCAACATGGGTGATTTAACGAAGGTAATTGATTATCATAGAAAATCTGAACTCGCTTTTGAGGTGGTTACTCGCGGAGGCCGAGTCGAGACTGTCAGGGCTATGCGGACTGCTCTAAGGAGTCTGCTTCAGGCAGGTTCAGAGCAGCTCGTAGAAACCATAAGTAAAGAAAATTTACCAGAGCACTTGGAGTTGGCTCGTTACTCATTTGATGATTTGAACGATGAGTTGGATAATTTAGATTCTAATCAACCTTCAAAATTAGAAAGATTAGCTGCCAGGTTAAACCTGTTTGAGCAAAGATTAACCTTTTTACTAAACGTTTTGAACAATTTAAATCTCTCTACAACCGATTGTAATGTGGAATGCAACCAAATTATAACTGATTTCCAAAGTATCAAATTAAAATTTCAATGCTTAAGAACTAATACATCTTCTGAAACAAATTCATCACGGCTACCTGCCGCCTCGACTTTGCCAATCGTGAGTGACGTTGCGCCCGATCATTTAAATTCTGTTTTTGTGTCAGAAAGAAATTTGTTTGCTGAGAATAATAGGTTGTCAAATTCATTAGGTGAAGCTCAGCAGCTTTCATCTACTGGGTTTTCCTATGGAAAGCTGAAACATCCAGCGGAAAAACTTTTATGTACTTTACCAATAACAGACGGGTTTGATCTGGAAAAACTTATTAAGTTTATTAAAATCTGTTTGAATTTATGCCGAACTTATCCTGATTTGAATCGGAATATAATCACTGTTCTTTTGCCTTACGCTCAGGAACCACTCAGTTCATGTTTGCTGCGACACAGCAACTTTCCTGATTTCCATAGAGAGGCGCTCAACTTATTTGTACCTGCGAAAAGACGCCGCACCCTGGAGCAGGACCTCTTTTATCGCCCCCAGGGGCATAATGAGACTCTGCACCAGTTTGTGAGTGAAATAAAGGAAGCTGCCCAGGTGCTTCTAATAAATAAAAATCCGGCAGAGATTATAGAAGTAATTATAGATGCCCTCTTACCGGAAGTCAGGAGTTGTCTGGTGTTCGCCAGCAAACCTTCTAATTTTAATGATTTGGACAAATTATGTGCCCAAGTAAATAACGTTTTGTTCACTGACAAAGAGAGGTCACCCGTCTCTAAAAGTTTTTCCAGACCAGAACCAGAAGTTAGACCCATAAGGTCACCAATAATATGTTATAGGTGTGGCCAAAAAGGTCACACAGCGCCACAGTGTAGGAGCGCCATGCAACACCACAACTCTACACAATACAGACAAACACATCCACACAATCAATACAACAATAGATTTTCACTTCAACAAAAAACGATTCAAGGGGCGAGAAATAGCCAGTTTCTCTCTACATGCCCCAAAAGCCAAAACCGACTACAGCCATATTTTTTTTTACCAGTCTTTTTATAAAAAAAAATACCAATATTCAACACCTTATAGACCAAAACATAAACAAACCATAAACTCAACACCTTCGAATCTTAAAACTCACAATTTAAAATGTAACAAAGAGTTTCCAGCTCTAGATAGGTTTCATAAGTCATCTGGTGCTAGACCAGAAATGTGTACCCCGTTTTATTTAAGGCCCACGTGCCTTTCTTGTAAATCAACTGGTCACTATAACTGGGAGTGTCCTTCTTTTGACCAGCACAGGAGCAGGGTCGCTCGCTTCTCTCCCTTGGCAAACAATTCACTTACTAGGAAAACGTATAAGTGTTTAAAATCAAAAGGCTTAACCAACAAAATTTTACCTCTTGTGGAGGTTAACATCAAAAATTTTAAAACTAATGCTTTATTAGATTCAGGGTCAGTGAGAAGCATAATGTCAGCAGACCTTTTTGAAAAATTAAAATCTTTAAACTCAATAAAGTCCGTTAAAGAGGTAAAATCGGAGTGCCTCACTGCCAACGGAGAGAGGTTAGCTATCAATGTAGCCTGTCAAGTTCAGTTAAAGGTTGAACACTGTAGCTGGAATTTTGAAATTTTAGTGGCACCTCAGCTATCGTGTCCTTTAATTTTAGGGTCCGATTTTTTTCTTAAAAGTCGACTCGTGTTGAATCTTTTCGAAGGCACCTTTACCTTTAATTTTTGTAAGGCTATACATTTCAAATTAATTAATTTTCAAAAAAGGGCACCTCCTACTCTAAGCTTATCCTCTGCTACTCCGGTCTCTGAAAACCCGCTGGGTCATCTTAATGACGAAGGTCAAAAGGTGATCTCAGA
This sequence comes from Philaenus spumarius, assembly GCA_018207615.1. Classification (NCBI taxonomy): domain Eukaryota; kingdom Metazoa; phylum Arthropoda; class Insecta; order Hemiptera; family Aphrophoridae; genus Philaenus; species Philaenus spumarius. The sequence continues at coordinate 10,960 of JAGFPH010024672.1, forward strand.
TTTAATACAAAAATTTCCTGATGTCCTCACTACTGAATTAGGCCTCACAGACCTAATCAAATATAAAATAGAATTGAAAGACAACATACCTGTGAAGAGTCAACCCTATCAACTGGCACCTCCGAAAATGCAATTTTTGAGGGAGCACATCAGAGACCTTGTGGAGAAGGGAGTAGTAGAAAAAAGCATTTCAAATTACTCCTCTCCGGCTTTTCTTGTTCAACATCCTGAGAAGAAACCCAGGATGGTTATCGATTACCGTAAACTTAACCAGCATATCGTAATC
>JAGFPH010024673.1:0-11245 GCA_018207615.1 Philaenus spumarius
GACTACCTGTATATCATATTATTTTCAACAGTTTAATGTTATTATTTGGACCATGTTATGCAATAAGAGACCAAGCGCCAATTTTACTAAAATTGAGTTTTTGATGCTATCTGGTAGAAAATGTTATAAGCTTTCTAGGAAAAAATCATTTATTGTTATATGTTAATTAATTTATTAAATATCTTTTTAAAACCCAAAATGTCTATGGGGTAATTTAGTTTTGCAACAACAGACCAAAGGGAATTGGTATTGCAATAAGAGACCAACTGACCAGAACTGTCCATTAACTCATTTCTGGGTCGCCGGAATACTACCCCCCCAAGCAGGTTCCTACGTCATTTTGACGTCAGAGATCGGGGGGGCAGTTTTCCAGTCACGCACACTCAAGTTGCAGATAATTAGAATATAATTACAATAAAAAAAAAAACTAGAGGACTAACCTAAACTGTTTAGTCACAGTATGTTGCCAATGACAGTATAATTGTAGGAACCTGCTTGGGGGGGGTAGTATTCCGGCAACCCGCTTTTGCTAGGGGGGGGTAGTATTCCAGTCGCGGACACGGCTCCCATATGGTTAGTTGGCAGATTTCGTGACGTCACGTTTCACCTGGGGGGGTAGTTTTCCGGGGGGTAGTATTCCGCATCCCCTCATTTCTTGCTTTGTCTATATTTAGATTTGCAATACTAGACCAACAGCCACACTTCAGCACTTGGTCTGATTTTCTAAGATTCTGAGTACTGTAAAAAATAAAACTTCCATGTTTATTTCTTTATCAGAATAGTAACCATGACATTCCCCATTCCGCTACCAAATTGTGCTATTTGGTTTATGTAAATGAGTGTCTCACATTAACTTTAAACTTGTTTTAAGTGGCTTACACTAAATTACTATTTAATGGCATCTCAGTTATCTATGTGAAGGACAATGATGCCAGTCATAAATAACATTAACATACTTCTCCATTCTACCAATTTAACAACAGTTTCTACAAAAAATATAAAATGTTTTTGGTTATTGGTCTCTTATTGCAAAACTAAGAATGTGCTTTGCAGGGAATTTTGTTGTTTGGTCCGTTATTACATATCAAAAAAAGCTCATATCATATTTTTCAATAAGAGACCATCAACTAAATTGTAATTTACCATGTTATTATTCAACATTCGTGTTTTATAATAAGTGTAAAAATTCAGTTATATACCTTTTACAGTATGGTGGAAAAAGAAATTTAATAAGTCATTTTACAGAATTATGGTGACATAAAACACTAAAAGTGCTCTCCTGAAAAGTTTAGTAAGTGATGCTTGGTCTCTTATTGCATAACATGGTCCATTTATTTTCATTTTTGCCTTTTGCAAAAAGTAGGGATCAGAAAGTGTAGACCCGGTCTTGATGCAAACACTAAATTTATTAAAATCAATTCAGCTGAATTTTCTCCAAGTTGTTTATGTCCAAAACACTAAATTTACAGAACTTACAAATTATGTCTGCTTTTTCAATTGCATAAAAATCAAGTTTAAATCAAATACGTATAAAGAAATGAATGAATTACCTTATTTAGGAAAATATCAAATACACTTAACCAACATTTATAAAATAATAAACATAAAAATAACTTTTATTGTTTTAACATAATTAAATGAGATTAACAGTAAAACTAAAGCTTAATATTTACAAAGAATCAAAATAATCAAAACGTCCTCCTGAAGTATACTTCCCAGCTGATAGCACTTCAATAGCCTTCTTCGTTGTCTGCTCCAATGTTACTAGAGTTTTTGTACTTTTCATTGTTACAAATGTCTTTCTTGTTTCTTCGTCTGAAAGGTTATCGATTAAATTGGTAACCATATCAGTGTCCACAGGTCCTAAAAAGTATAAAATTATTGTTAATATTTTTTTTTTTTTAATCACTTTAAGATTATCTTAGAAATAATTTAAAAAAGATTTGCAATCCAAACAAAATTATAATATTATTTAAAGAATATTTACCCTTTTAGGCTATAAATGGAGAATTTAGGAATAAAAATTGCAAAGCTAAAAATTAGAATTATTATAAGTGAAAAAAGCATAGATAAAATTTATTTCAGCATTTTATTTCCATAACATGTTTGATACCAAATGATGTATACATGTGCCAGCCGGTTCATTTACAAGCAAAAATCCAGGACTCTACCAACGTTGAGCATCTAAGTTACAAAAAAAAAAAAAAACAGTTTTGAGAATTTGTATAAGCGACTCATGCATGGGACGATCGATCTATAGTAATAAAATTACATATTTTGTATTATTACAGAAGAGGGTTATTATTCATTATCCCTGTCCATATTAAACTGTGAACTTGCATCAGAACCACTATCAGTCTATCTCACTATTAGTACACATGAACTTTCGTTTTCTACCATTATAAATACTTAAAACATTAACCTGGAATGTAAAAAAAACTGTCAACAACTACAGTGAGGCAGAACAGTGTACCAACTTTGCAACACTACTATGGCTACACCGATAAAAATGATGAGACCAAGCATCCTACATTTGTGACACACTTCCCTACAGCCATGACATGATATGCAGCCAATAGAACAGCCTATATCATAAATAATGTTAGAGTACCGAATAAACACTGGTTGTTTATTAAGATCTTGGAAAATGATGGTGAAAAGGGGTTATTGCATGATTTTAACGGGGTAAGAACCATTAAGCGTTAACTAGCCTCAAACAAGAAAGTAATAATAAGCAACGAGGCATTGCAACAATCAACAATATAATGAGCTGTTCTCAAAACCAACCACACCTCATTTAATTCAGTACGGTTTATTTTTGTATATACCTTACGAAAGTAACAATAATACTTACATATTAGAATTCTATCAAGGTAATAACTGAACTGTTATCTGGACTATAGTACAAAATGTTAGATAAATTTAATCATCTTAAAATATAACAAATTAAAGTTACAATTCATATAGTATGGAAATGACTAAATCTGCCATCAATACTTGTACACTAATAACCATTCAATTAGGCCAAAATATAGAGCCTCCTTTTATAACCCTCTTTTGAAAATGATTCACTATCATAAAAAAAAAAAAAAAAAAACAGTTCAAGACCCATTATCCAAATTGGACTTTTCTTATGAACAAATTTCATAAGTTGTTTTTTAGTGACAATTGTACAATTCATTATTGTACGTTAATTATTAACCATTTTTAACCTTTCCCTAGCCTTAACTCCTTTTTTAACATTGTTTAATCAGCTTTCATTCTTAAAAGTATCTTCATTGAATTAAATTTGCTATTACTTTAGGTTAAGGGTCTGCTGTAGTGGCGACCATTTTGGATTTTTAACCCGTAAGAGCAATGATAATTTAAACCATTTATTTTGTTTATTTTTTATCATAAAATTGTTTGCAAGGTCTCATTTTAACCACAGTCACAATATGCAACCATTTTGCATTACACAGTTTTTTAAATTCCGTTAATTTGTCACGTAATTGGCATTTTTTAAGTACCAAGTATGAAGTTCTTTTCTTAAACAATAAAAAATTAATAATTAAAAGTGAATTGCAAGCCAGATCCGTAATTTTATAAAGAACATTCAGTTTTTTTTTTCAGCACTCAATTACAAAAGATGGATTTATAAAATGGTTTTGAATGAGGAAATATCAAAGCGCTCAGCTGCAAAAAAATGCACTGTTTAGATACAGCTTTAGGGTGAAGCGCTGGAGTCGCTGGTTGCTTCTCTTTTACTGGAACAAACCCTTAAGGCAAAATCAAATCAATATCATATCAGCAAGTGGTATGTATTTAGTTTATTTATTTATTATATTTTATATTAGAATACAAAAATACAAATAATTTATTCTTTTAGGTAACAGATTAAAAGTAAAAAACCAATGAAGCTTTTTCCAAATATGTTTGGTACTTTTTTGTACTACACTAAAAATCCGTAATAACAAAAGTAAAGTTTATCTCTTTATAATTAATATTTATATAAAAATATAGATTCTCATACTAAAATTCATGATTGCAGTGTGTTTTGTGCATCACTAAATATAGTGGCATTGTTGTTGAAAGGGATTTGAGTAAATAAACGGATTAGTTGTGTCATTCTGTATTCAAATTTATTCTAGGCTATCAAGTATATCTTCTCACAAAAGCTCAATATTTATTAGAAATATATAATTTATTATTTATAATTTTTAATAAATTACCTGCTTACACGCTTCCTCAGCAAGGGTTAAATTAATTAAATTACAAGTGAAAAAACATAGACCAAGACCGGGATTTGAACCCAGGACCTTTGCCTTTCCGGGGCAACACTCTACCACTGAGTTACCACTGTAGGCTGCAAAAAGAATTGAGATTGTTTTCAATGTAGCATGCGAGGTATTCAGCTATTAATTCATAAATGCAGTAAAACCGTACAAGTGAGATAACATCGACCAATATCTGCAGGATTAGGATAGCTCAGTTTTGTTTGTTTGTTTGTTTTTTCTCCTTTATTTGGGCGCAGTCGAGGCTATGAAGCCCCTTCTACTGAACCCATCAACAAAATACATAAATAATTACAAAATCAGTGGTAGAGTGTTGCCTCGGAAAGGCAAAGGTCCTGGGTTCAAATCCCGGTCTTGGTCCATGTGTTTTCACTTGTAATTTAATTAATATATAATTTAGTTTTTAATTAAAAGAAATGAAGAACAGCATAGGTTCTTTACAAACTATTTTTGGTGTATCTGTTTCCTTATAAATTAAAGACACATAATCTTTCATAAATTGTTTCTGATAAAACAATTCAGTAGGAATTAGGAAACCAGAATGAACATCTATAAAAACCTTAAAAATATTATTCTATCTCTTGTTCTTCGATTGCGGTTTGACAAATGGAAACAACAACAATAATAATTTTGTTAACTATTTTTAAATCTAACCTGGAGAATAATTAAGTATATCTAATGATGGATTTTCCTCAGCAAGGACTCTGAAATACATTTCTCTGCTGGCTTTACCGATACAGTAGTAGCCCATAGATTTAAAAGGCTGTATTGCACAAAGTGATGTTATGTTGATGATACTACGATGTCCTGTAGTAAACTCTTTTAAGAACTCCGTTGTCAGCATGGTTGTTGAGAAGAGGTTCAGTGCCATATAACTAAAAATAATAAAAATGTGATCAAATAGTATGATAGTACTAGTAGTATGATGACTTAACTGTAGTGACAATTAATCTCCAAAACATACAAAATAAGTTTCTAAAATATTTTTTTCTTTTAAATTTTATACATTAAAATTTGAGTGCGAAAATCCTTTTTGAAAACTAAGATGTTTTTCTTTAAGTAGACCTTTCAGTGTACAATGGGAATCCGACTGGTTCAATTTTGAAAAGATGATCGGATTATCTGAAATATTTTTGATCAGCGACAAGCGATATATGTGATGCGGAATATGATTAAAAACCTCTTGCCTCAAATTTTTGAAACTGAGTTTTTGTTTTTTTTCTTAAACAGGGTTGATTTCTGAGAAGGTCTACCTGAATGTGCATCTGTTTAGACAAACTTGTAAACATTACTTTAAACTGCTCTATATTTAATTATATTGTTCTTTTTTATCAACCAATTTAAAACTGTCTGCTTTACTTCTCTGTGATAACCATTGATTACAAATAGTAAACATAGTAGTAATATTAATATTTTCTTAATTCATACACATTCGAAGAACTGCATTTGTTACAATCTAAATTAACTTCTTTTGTAAGGTTTTCTGTGATGATGTCAATTCAAAAGGATGATAGTCCCACATTTCCTCCTCTAAAGTTACCTTAAAGGGAAGATCTATGTAAACTGCCCGCATATGTTGAAGGAATTAAAATGACACATTATAATTGAGATTAATAACTTTAGTGCACCACAACATTTATATTGTAAAGATAAAATATGGCCGTGGACATCAAACATTCACATTTTAAAAGTGCTCTATATCTTGTTTCCACTGTATTATACCAGGAAATGTAAATAACCATTTACTTGCTTACTTTGGTGTGCGTAACTTTTAAATCCATCTGTAAAAAAGTGCAAAAGCGTATAGAACAGAACAAACACGGGCATCTGATATTATACGCATTACTGTGCAATGAACATAAATTCAATAGAAATACAGTAGAGCTGCGGTTATCCCGAGGTAATGTGAACAAGCGAAAACTCGGGATAACACGGGCTCTGTTAAAAATCAAGAGGGAAACTGTATGGTAAACTGGTGAAATCAATGCAAATGTGGTCAAAGATGTGAAAATGCATCTACAGTATTATCAAATGAAAAACTAAAGTCCAAATAAAAATAAAATACAAAAGACATACATAGGCTACAGTAAATGTTCCAGATAAAAAAATATTACTTAAAGAAGTCCATAAGTGCTTTCTGTTCGGAACTCGCTTGTGCGCCGTTTCTATTTTTACACTACTGGTTTTAACTGGTTTACACTGCACATTGCCGTATGATTAGCAAAGCGTTCAAATGAAAAATATAAAATGATAAAAAGACATACATAGGCTACAGTACAGGTCCCAGTAAAAAAAAAAATGTTTTTAAGAATAAGTATTTTCTGGTCATCGGAACTCGCTCGCTTGAAAACTAAACAAACGATATGCAGTATGACGAACACAACGTTTTAAGAGCGAGGGTTTTCTTGATACTGAATCAAACTACTGTACTGTATTCACTAAAACTAAAGAAGATGTGTGAGAGGGAGGTAAGCCGGGTAGGGTAGAAGTTAGACACAATACAAGGTCAGATAGAAGCAGATGCAATATAAGGAATGATGACATCACCATCGCATAAACAATAATCACAGACTTCTGTCTACTCTTACTACGCTACTAAGTGTATCCAACTACCCGATTAATAATATTGTTTATTCAAGTCATTTGTTTGAATGTTTATTTAGTTCACTACAGTACTTATAAATAAATAAATTATGTTACTTATTCAGAAAATCTATTATTCTCTTGAATAAACAGTACTTGTACCGGTCAAAATAATTTAAAACGTAAAAAATCCCAATCCTATTGATAATTAGCAAAGCATTAGAATTACTACATTGTACAGAACAGTATTTAATAATGATTAAAAACTGCTTTTTATTTACCGGAACCATTTTTGACGAAACATTATGTGACTAATGTAAGTACAGTGCTGTAGATTTGGCGCTATATGGGAATTTCACTTTGCGCGGTTTCTTTAACGCATGCGTCTACCGCAAACCCAACTTTTTTTATTTTGTTTTACTACCTCGGTTAACCCGGAACTCAATTAGTCGGGGCTTGGATAACCGCGGCTCTAATATACTCCAAATTAAAATGATTTCTTAGATTATTTACAAACTACTACACCTATGTTAAAGTGCATACCTGTTCCATTCTTCCAAATCATTCATGTCAGCTGATAAGTGTTTAGTATTCCCTACAGAACCTGCATTGTTTATAAGTATAGATAAATCATAATCATTGCTGTTGTAGGCTGAGAAGATATCTTGGAATGTCTTTGCTACTGGTTTACTTAAATCCACACTCTGAATCTAAAATTGAATAAAAGAATCATAGTTTAAATGGTATAAGTAGATTCAAACACTTTTGATGAGGGAAGGGGGAAAGAATAAGACACAGTAATTTATCACAACAAATAAACTTACATTAATTTGTTTTATTTCTCTTCAAAAACATTCTATAATAATAATAACTTAAAGATCTAATAAATAAAATTTGTTTACATGTTGACTATTACAAAAGTGTAACTGGTCATTAATTTGTTTAAAGCTCACTAAAATAAAACGATTATTATATATTTTCTATTTAGATTACATCGCAAAAATAAAAAAGGAAATAAATATAACTGGGATTTACCAACTTTCATGCAACAATTGTCTGAGTTTCTATACAGCCCAAACAGGCTGCCCCTTTGTCCTACATATTATATGTAAAAAGGCTGTTACATAAGAAGAGTTGGCAATTTACAAAGTCTTAAAAACCTGGGAAACAACATTTCTTAAATGAAAAGGTGTCTTTTCAGTCAAACATTATGTTCGATACTTTAAACCATGTTGAGCACAAAAAAGCAGTCTCTGTTAACCTGCCGCAACATGTTCATTCACTAATTCCCGAACCATAATCTAGCATACCTTCGCCCGGGCAACATGTGTTCCTTTCGTGTTTTTAATTTGTGTTTTATGTATTCTTGAGTGATACTTGTGATTTTGACGATCTTACTATTGGAAAAAATAGTTTAGTTTTTTTAATTTGTAAGTTTACCTGATCAAAAGAAGTGGTAACCGAAAACCACGGTCGTCACAACATTATAAAGAGGATTGGGTAGACAGATTACAGGTAAACTTATACCTACTTTAACATTTGTTATAATACAAAATTATTTACATTAGCTTTAAAAAAGCAGTAAATATTTACAAAATTCGATACTTGAATTTTTACTTAAACATCAATTACTAAATACTAACTAATACTTTCATTTTCTTAAATTTGTCCTGTTAAATACATATTTCGACTGATAACATTTTTGAGTATCTCTTTGTGTCGCTTATCTAATATTTTGTATATAATATAATTTAGTGTATAATATTTCCCCTATTTTAAAAAATAAATAGTGGTGTGCAAGATCTCGAAACTCTCGAGCAGTAAAGAGAAATAACTCAAAAACGTTTCGATCTAGTTGTACTCTTCTCGATTAAGCCATAAATATCTTGATACTTACGATTATTAAAATCTCGAGTTTTATTTTTAGTCTTTTTATAGAACTTAAAGTATTACATTAGAATGAAAAGAAGACGAACAGAAGTTTTCTAAAACTCAACAGGGAAGTGATTAGGATATCACAATATTTAAATTACTTCACAATAATGAAATAATGGCAGTTAATTTCTTAACTAAAATAATTATATAAAAATTAATATGTTGCACATGTAGTGTAAAGGGTTATTAATCAATAGTCAACCGTTAAAGTACAAATCTAAGAGATACATTATATTTGTAATATCATTCATAAACTTAGTAGCAATAGCATATGCGTCACGCAGGGTATATAAATATTACATTAGTTTATGTTTGTGGCGAATACACAAATAATTTAATCTCTACTATTTTGTAAAGTTCTTTCTCTTTTTATAAGCCGTTTATTACAAGATGTTTTAACTATGCTGTTTAATTTACCTTATTAAGGTTTGTTAAAATTATTTTCATAATCGTTATTACATTAACTTACTATGAGATATCATTTGGCTAAACTTACGGACTGAATGAAGTAGTCTACGTCACTTTATTCTTTAACTCGTTGAAGGTTTGTAATCCTGTGCGACAATCCCTCCCCGGCCTCCCTGCCGTTTCACTCCGCAGTCCGTAAACTAGTTTACAAAAAACTAAGTGCCCTAGTTGGAAGATTTTCTAAACGAACTTAAAGAAGACTTATGCTCAATTAATGTGTGCATAAAGATTTGTTCGTAAAATATAAGAATTGTAGTAACAATGTTTACTTAGTTTGGCTTCAACGTTATTCTTAATTGTAAAAAAATATGATTTCCCGCAGGATATGATTGTATAACTTCAGAATAAATGTGCTTTGATTTTGTATACGAAAAACCAAAACCAACAGTTTTATTTTCTTATACACATAACTTACTTTAATTGATTTTAACTGATACTCCGATAAATGCAATTAGTATTTTTGCATAGTAAAATAATTTTATTTGAATTGAACGATTTATTTCCGGTGTTTCGCCAACCCTTGGTCAGTTATACATAATGGATGCTGATGACACAAATAGTGATAGGTTGAGTCACTCAGTAAATGAAGCATGACATACTTGAAGGTCTCCATCATGCTCTGAAAGACTGGGAAAACCCATACATACTATCATACAAACAAACAGGAAAAGTAGAAGAAGATGATCATATAATTAAGTCATTATACTATTATTAAAGAGTTCTGAGCTCTAATTCAGTTAACTAGTATAATATTCTTATTCACATTATTTTAATTTAGTTATCTCAACCAATCTACCTAACGCACACATTGGTAACAAATTTATTATTAACGACTTATCTTATAGTTCTTAGAAAGCTATTAACTCAAACTCTATACATAAAACCCAGCATACCTTAACATTAACTTCAGGATTAGCTTTAAGAATGAGATTTTTAGTTTCTTCGAGGCCAGGAAGTGAGCGTGCTAGCAGCACAACACTTGAACCTGCAGAAAATTTGCGTGAAAATTCAATAGCAAAACTTCTCCCAATTCCTTGACTAGCTCCTGTTATTAAGCAGAAGGTCTTTTGTCCCCAGAACTTGCGTGGTGGAGTAGCCATGTCTTTTCAAACTGTAAAACCAAATGTTTGTATTAATATAAGTTAAAAACCTTAATGTAAAAATGTTTTCTTTAACATTTTTGTTGAACCTACAGTCATTTTATCTTTGATACTTCACTAGTGACACAAATTTTACAAGGATAATAGAATTGTGTTTCTCACTATCCTTAAAAACTATTATATAACATACAGAATTATGTAACAATAAGTAAAAAATAATAAATGAACTCTTGCTAAAATTTCTGTCTTAGACTATCACCAACAAAATGTATAAAAAACATATGAATTTGATTTTAAGTGATTGGAATTTAATAGGTTAAATAATTTGGAAATTATTTAACTGCTACAATTAAAAAAAATTTATTTTGTACATTGTAATATTATTATTACGTAATACAGATCCAAATTATCCAGATGAATTTTGGAGAAAATATAAAACATTTTATACAATTCATATTCTTCTAAACAAAATGTTCCGCTGTTAATATTTTTATATTGAATAAATTACTCGCTTAGTAGCACCATTGTATTTGGATAACCTAATAGAACTCCGATCCAATGCAATATTTTGTTCCACTGGAAATTCGACTTTTTTGGCGCTATCTATTGGGGAAACGAAGGAAGCTGGTTGGAAACACCAATGCTTACAATGCTTTCTCCCTAGGGCTACCTCACAGCGCGATCATGTACTATTTTCGCGAACACCTTTTTTCCGGCACACAACCCCCGTATGGATGAAAGATCTATTTATTATTCATGATCTATGATAGCACTTGCCTTAATTTCATACACCCCCCCCCCCCTTGTCAGTCCCTAATACTCATCTAAAAATAATCTAAATAACTTTAATTGTATCTTAAAAAGAATTAAATCACAATTAACGCT
>JAGFPH010024674.1:0-11245 GCA_018207615.1 Philaenus spumarius
AGCGTTAATTGTGATTTAATTCTTTTTAAGATACAATTAAAGTTATTTAGATTATTTTTAGATGAGTATTAGGGACTGACAAGGGGGGGGGGGGTGTATGAAATTAAGGCAAGTGCTATCATAGATCATGAATAATAAATAGATCTTTCATCCATACGGGGGTTGTGTGCCGGAAAAAAGGTGTTCGCGAAAATAGTACATGATCGCGCTGTGAGGTAGCCCTAGGGAGAAAGCATTGTAAGCATTGGTGTTTCCAACCAGCTTCCTTCGTTTCCCCAATAGATAGCGCCAAAAAAGTCGAATTTCCAGTGGAACAAAATATTGCATTGGATCGGAGTTCTATTAGGTTATCCAAATACAATGGTGCTACTAAGCGAGTAATTTATTCAATATAAAAATATTAACAGCGGAACATTTTGTTTAGAAGAATATGAATTGTATAAAATGTTTTATATTTTCTCCAAAATTCATCTGGATAATTTGGATCTGTATTACGTAATAATAATATTACAATGTACAAAATAAATTTTTTTTAATTGTAGCAGTTAAATAATTTCCAAATTATTTAACCTATTAAATTCCAATCACTTAAAATCAAATTCATATGTTTTTTATACATTTTGTTGGTGATAGTCTAAGACAGAAATTTTAGCAAGAGTTCATTTATTATTTTTTACTTATTGTTACATAATTCTGTATGTTATATAATAGTTTTTAAGGATAGTGAGAAACACAATTCTATTATCCTTGTAAAATTTGTGTCACTAGTGAAGTATCAAAGATAAAATGACTGTAGGTTCAACAAAAATGTTAAAGAAAACATTTTTACATTAAGGTTTTTAACTTATATTAATACAAACATTTGGTTTTACAGTTTGAAAAGACATGGCTACTCCACCACGCAAGTTCTGGGGACAAAAGACCTTCTGCTTAATAACAGGAGCTAGTCAAGGAATTGGGAGAAGTTTTGCTATTGAATTTTCACGCAAATTTTCTGCAGGTTCAAGTGTTGTGCTGCTAGCACGCTCACTTCCTGGCCTCGAAGAAACTAAAAATCTCATTCTTAAAGCTAATCCTGAAGTTAATGTTAAGGTATGCTGGGTTTTATGTATAGAGTTTGAGTTAATAGCTTTCTAAGAACTATAAGATAAGTCGTTAATAATAAATTTGTTACCAATGTGTGCGTTAGGTAGATTGGTTGAGATAACTAAATTAAAATAATGTGAATAAGAATATTATACTAGTTAACTGAATTAGAGCTCAGAACTCTTTAATAATAGTATAATGACTTAATTATATGATCATCTTCTTCTACTTTTCCTGTTTGTTTGTATGATAGTATGTATGGGTTTTCCCAGTCTTTCAGAGCATGATGGAGACCTTCAAGTATGTCATGCTTCATTTACTGAGTGACTCAACCTATCACTATTTGTGTCATCAGCATCCATTATGTATAACTGACCAAGGGTTGGCGAAACACCGGAAATAAATCGTTCAATTCAAATAAAATTATTTTACTATGCAAAAATACTAATTGCATTTATCGGAGTATCAGTTAAAATCAATTAAAGTAAGTTATGTGTATAAGAAAATAAAACTGTTGGTTTTGGTTTTTCGTATACAAAATCAAAGCACATTTATTCTGAAGTTATACAATCATATCCTGCGGGAAATCATATTTTTTTACAATTAAGAATAACGTTGAAGCCAAACTAAGTAAACATTGTTACTACAATTCTTATATTTTACGAACAAATCTTTATGCACACATTAATTGAGCATAAGTCTTCTTTAAGTTCGTTTAGAAAATCTTCCAACTAGGGCACTTAGTTTTTTGTAAACTAGTTTACGGACTGCGGAGTGAAACGGCAGGGAGGCCGGGGAGGGATTGTCGCACAGGATTACAAACCTTCAACGAGTTAAAGAATAAAGTGACGTAGACTACTTCATTCAGTCCGTAAGTTTAGCCAAATGATATCTCATAGTAAGTTAATGTAATAACGATTATGAAAATAATTTTAACAAACCTTAATAAGGTAAATTAAACAGCATAGTTAAAACATCTTGTAATAAACGGCTTATAAAAAGAGAAAGAACTTTACAAAATAGTAGAGATTAAATTATTTGTGTATTCGCCACAAACATAAACTAATGTAATATTTATATACCCTGCGTGACGCATATGCTATTGCTACTAAGTTTATGAATGATATTACAAATATAATGTATCTCTTAGATTTGTACTTTAACGGTTGACTATTGATTAATAACCCTTTACACTACATGTGCAACATATTAATTTTTATATAATTATTTTAGTTAAGAAATTAACTGCCATTATTTCATTATTGTGAAGTAATTTAAATATTGTGATATCCTAATCACTTCCCTGTTGAGTTTTAGAAAACTTCTGTTCGTCTTCTTTTCATTCTAATGTAATACTTTAAGTTCTATAAAAAGACTAAAAATAAAACTCGAGATTTTAATAATCGTAAGTATCAAGATATTTATGGCTTAATCGAGAAGAGTACAACTAGATCGAAACGTTTTTGAGTTATTTCTCTTTACTGCTCGAGAGTTTCGAGATCTTGCACACCACTATTTATTTTTTAAAATAGGGGAAATATTATACACTAAATTATATTATATACAAAATATTAGATAAGCGACACAAAGAGATACTCAAAAATGTTATCAGTCGAAATATGTATTTAACAGGACAAATTTAAGAAAATGAAAGTATTAGTTAGTATTTAGTAATTGATGTTTAAGTAAAAATTCAAGTATCGAATTTTGTAAATATTTACTGCTTTTTTAAAGCTAATGTAAATAATTTTGTATTATAACAAATGTTAAAGTAGGTATAAGTTTACCTGTAATCTGTCTACCCAATCCTCTTTATAATGTTGTGACGACCGTGGTTTTCGGTTACCACTTCTTTTGATCAGGTAAACTTACAAATTAAAAAAACTAAACTATTTTTTCCAATAGTAAGATCGTCAAAATCACAAGTATCACTCAAGAATACATAAAACACAAATTAAAAACACGAAAGGAACACATGTTGCCCGGGCGAAGGTATGCTAGATTATGGTTCGGGAATTAGTGAATGAACATGTTGCGGCAGGTTAACAGAGACTGCTTTTTTGTGCTCAACATGGTTTAAAGTATCGAACATAATGTTTGACTGAAAAGACACCTTTTCATTTAAGAAATGTTGTTTCCCAGGTTTTTAAGACTTTGTAAATTGCCAACTCTTCTTATGTAACAGCCTTTTTACATATAATATGTAGGACAAAGGGGCAGCCTGTTTGGGCTGTATAGAAACTCAGACAATTGTTGCATGAAAGTTGGTAAATCCCAGTTATATTTATTTCCTTTTTTATTTTTGCGATGTAATCTAAATAGAAAATATATAATAATCGTTTTATTTTAGTGAGCTTTAAACAAATTAATGACCAGTTACACTTTTGTAATAGTCAACATGTAAACAAATTTTATTTATTAGATCTTTAAGTTATTATTATTATAGAATGTTTTTGAAGAGAAATAAAACAAATTAATGTAAGTTTATTTGTTGTGATAAATTACTGTGTCTTATTCTTTCCCCCTTCCCTCATCAAAAGTGTTTGAATCTACTTATACCATTTAAACTATGATTCTTTTATTCAATTTTAGATTCAGAGTGTGGATTTAAGTAAACCAGTAGCAAAGACATTCCAAGATATCTTCTCAGCCTACAACAGCAATGATTATGATTTATCTATACTTATAAACAATGCAGGTTCTGTAGGGAATACTAAACACTTATCAGCTGACATGAATGATTTGGAAGAATGGAACAGGTATGCACTTTAACATAGGTGTAGTAGTTTGTAAATAATCTAAGAAATCATTTTAATTTGGAGTATATTAGAGCCGCGGTTATCCAAGCCCCGACTAATTGAGTTCCGGGTTAACCGAGGTAGTAAAACAAAATAAAAAAAGTTGGGTTTGCGGTAGACGCATGCGTTAAAGAAACCGCGCAAAGTGAAATTCCCATATAGCGCCAAATCTACAGCACTGTACTTACATTAGTCACATAATGTTTCGTCAAAAATGGTTCCGGTAAATAAAAAGCAGTTTTTAATCATTATTAAATACTGTTCTGTACAATGTAGTAATTCTAATGCTTTGCTAATTATCAATAGGATTGGGATTTTTTACGTTTTAAATTATTTTGACCGGTACAAGTACTGTTTATTCAAGAGAATAATAGATTTTCTGAATAAGTAACATAATTTATTTATTTATAAGTACTGTAGTGAACTAAATAAACATTCAAACAAATGACTTGAATAAACAATATTATTAATCGGGTAGTTGGATACACTTAGTAGCGTAGTAAGAGTAGACAGAAGTCTGTGATTATTGTTTATGCGATGGTGATGTCATCATTCCTTATATTGCATCTGCTTCTATCTGACCTTGTATTGTGTCTAACTTCTACCCTACCCGGCTTACCTCCCTCTCACACATCTTCTTTAGTTTTAGTGAATACAGTACAGTAGTTTGATTCAGTATCAAGAAAACCCTCGCTCTTAAAACGTTGTGTTCGTCATACTGCATATCGTTTGTTTAGTTTTCAAGCGAGCGAGTTCCGATGACCAGAAAATACTTATTCTTAAAAACATTTTTTTTTTTACTGGGACCTGTACTGTAGCCTATGTATGTCTTTTTATCATTTTATATTTTTCATTTGAACGCTTTGCTAATCATACGGCAATGTGCAGTGTAAACCAGTTAAAACCAGTAGTGTAAAAATAGAAACGGCGCACAAGCGAGTTCCGAACAGAAAGCACTTATGGACTTCTTTAAGTAATATTTTTTTATCTGGAACATTTACTGTAGCCTATGTATGTCTTTTGTATTTTATTTTTATTTGGACTTTAGTTTTTCATTTGATAATACTGTAGATGCATTTTCACATCTTTGACCACATTTGCATTGATTTCACCAGTTTACCATACAGTTTCCCTCTTGATTTTTAACAGAGCCCGTGTTATCCCGAGTTTTCGCTTGTTCACATTACCTCGGGATAACCGCAGCTCTACTGTATTTCTATTGAATTTATGTTCATTGCACAGTAATGCGTATAATATCAGATGCCCGTGTTTGTTCTGTTCTATACGCTTTTGCACTTTTTTACAGATGGATTTAAAAGTTACGCACACCAAAGTAAGCAAGTAAATGGTTATTTACATTTCCTGGTATAATACAGTGGAAACAAGATATAGAGCACTTTTAAAATGTGAATGTTTGATGTCCACGGCCATATTTTATCTTTACAATATAAATGTTGTGGTGCACTAAAGTTATTAATCTCAATTATAATGTGTCATTTTAATTCCTTCAACATATGCGGGCAGTTTACATAGATCTTCCCTTTAAGGTAACTTTAGAGGAGGAAATGTGGGACTATCATCCTTTTGAATTGACATCATCACAGAAAACCTTACAAAAGAAGTTAATTTAGATTGTAACAAATGCAGTTCTTCGAATGTGTATGAATTAAGAAAATATTAATATTACTACTATGTTTACTATTTGTAATCAATGGTTATCACAGAGAAGTAAAGCAGACAGTTTTAAATTGGTTGATAAAAAAGAACAATATAATTAAATATAGAGCAGTTTAAAGTAATGTTTACAAGTTTGTCTAAACAGATGCACATTCAGGTAGACCTTCTCAGAAATCAACCCTGTTTAAGAAAAAAAACAAAAACTCAGTTTCAAAAATTTGAGGCAAGAGGTTTTTAATCATATTCCGCATCACATATATCGCTTGTCGCTGATCAAAAATATTTCAGATAATCCGATCATCTTTTCAAAATTGAACCAGTCGGATTCCCATTGTACACTGAAAGGTCTACTTAAAGAAAAACATCTTAGTTTTCAAAAAGGATTTTCGCACTCAAATTTTAATGTATAAAATTTAAAAGAAAAAAATATTTTAGAAACTTATTTTGTATGTTTTGGAGATTAATTGTCACTACAGTTAAGTCATCATACTACTAGTACTATCATACTATTTGATCACATTTTTATTATTTTTAGTTATATGGCACTGAACCTCTTCTCAACAACCATGCTGACAACGGAGTTCTTAAAAGAGTTTACTACAGGACATCGTAGTATCATCAACATAACATCACTTTGTGCAATACAGCCTTTTAAATCTATGGGCTACTACTGTATCGGTAAAGCCAGCAGAGAAATGTATTTCAGAGTCCTTGCTGAGGAAAATCCATCATTAGATATACTTAATTATTCTCCAGGTTAGATTTAAAAATAGTTAACAAAATTATTATTGTTGTTGTTTCCATTTGTCAAACCGCAATCGAAGAACAAGAGATAGAATAATATTTTTAAGGTTTTTATAGATGTTCATTCTGGTTTCCTAATTCCTACTGAATTGTTTTATCAGAAACAATTTATGAAAGATTATGTGTCTTTAATTTATAAGGAAACAGATACACCAAAAATAGTTTGTAAAGAACCTATGCTGTTCTTCATTTCTTTTAATTAAAAACTAAATTATATATTAATTAAATTACAAGTGAAAACACATGGACCAAGACCGGGATTTGAACCCAGGACCTTTGCCTTTCCGAGGCAACACTCTACCACTGATTTTGTAATTATTTATGTATTTTGTTGATGGGTTCAGTAGAAGGGGCTTCATAGCCTCGACTGCGCCCAAATAAAGGAGAAAAAACAAACAAACAAACAAAACTGAGCTATCCTAATCCTGCAGATATTGGTCGATGTTATCTCACTTGTACGGTTTTACTGCATTTATGAATTAATAGCTGAATACCTCGCATGCTACATTGAAAACAATCTCAATTCTTTTTGCAGCCTACAGTGGTAACTCAGTGGTAGAGTGTTGCCCCGGAAAGGCAAAGGTCCTGGGTTCAAATCCCGGTCTTGGTCTATGTTTTTTCACTTGTAATTTAATTAATTTAACCCTTGCTGAGGAAGCGTGTAAGCAGGTAATTTATTAAAAATTATAAATAATAAATTATATATTTCTAATAAATATTGAGCTTTTGTGAGAAGATATACTTGATAGCCTAGAATAAATTTGAATACAGAATGACACAACTAATCCGTTTATTTACTCAAATCCCTTTCAACAACAATGCCACTATATTTAGTGATGCACAAAACACACTGCAATCATGAATTTTAGTATGAGAATCTATATTTTTATATAAATATTAATTATAAAGAGATAAACTTTACTTTTGTTATTACGGATTTTTAGTGTAGTACAAAAAAGTACCAAACATATTTGGAAAAAGCTTCATTGGTTTTTTACTTTTAATCTGTTACCTAAAAGAATAAATTATTTGTATTTTTGTATTCTAATATAAAATATAATAAATAAATAAACTAAATACATACCACTTGCTGATATGATATTGATTTGATTTTGCCTTAAGGGTTTGTTCCAGTAAAAGAGAAGCAACCAGCGACTCCAGCGCTTCACCCTAAAGCTGTATCTAAACAGTGCATTTTTTTGCAGCTGAGCGCTTTGATATTTCCTCATTCAAAACCATTTTATAAATCCATCTTTTGTAATTGAGTGCTGAAAAAAAAAACTGAATGTTCTTTATAAAATTACGGATCTGGCTTGCAATTCACTTTTAATTATTAATTTTTTATTGTTTAAGAAAAGAACTTCATACTTGGTACTTAAAAAATGCCAATTACGTGACAAATTAACGGAATTTAAAAAACTGTGTAATGCAAAATGGTTGCATATTGTGACTGTGGTTAAAATGAGACCTTGCAAACAATTTTATGATAAAAAATAAACAAAATAAATGGTTTAAATTATCATTGCTCTTACGGGTTAAAAATCCAAAATGGTCGCCACTACAGCAGACCCTTAACCTAAAGTAATAGCAAATTTAATTCAATGAAGATACTTTTAAGAATGAAAGCTGATTAAACAATGTTAAAAAAGGAGTTAAGGCTAGGGAAAGGTTAAAAATGGTTAATAATTAACGTACAATAATGAATTGTACAATTGTCACTAAAAAACAACTTATGAAATTTGTTCATAAGAAAAGTCCAATTTGGATAATGGGTCTTGAACTGTTTTTTTTTTTTTTTTTTTATGATAGTGAATCATTTTCAAAAGAGGGTTATAAAAGGAGGCTCTATATTTTGGCCTAATTGAATGGTTATTAGTGTACAAGTATTGATGGCAGATTTAGTCATTTCCATACTATATGAATTGTAACTTTAATTTGTTATATTTTAAGATGATTAAATTTATCTAACATTTTGTACTATAGTCCAGATAACAGTTCAGTTATTACCTTGATAGAATTCTAATATGTAAGTATTATTGTTACTTTCGTAAGGTATATACAAAAATAAACCGTACTGAATTAAATGAGGTGTGGTTGGTTTTGAGAACAGCTCATTATATTGTTGATTGTTGCAATGCCTCGTTGCTTATTATTACTTTCTTGTTTGAGGCTAGTTAACGCTTAATGGTTCTTACCCCGTTAAAATCATGCAATAACCCCTTTTCACCATCATTTTCCAAGATCTTAATAAACAACCAGTGTTTATTCGGTACTCTAACATTATTTATGATATAGGCTGTTCTATTGGCTGCATATCATGTCATGGCTGTAGGGAAGTGTGTCACAAATGTAGGATGCTTGGTCTCATCATTTTTATCGGTGTAGCCATAGTAGTGTTGCAAAGTTGGTACACTGTTCTGCCTCACTGTAGTTGTTGACAGTTTTTTTTACATTCCAGGTTAATGTTTTAAGTATTTATAATGGTAGAAAACGAAAGTTCATGTGTACTAATAGTGAGATAGACTGATAGTGGTTCTGATGCAAGTTCACAGTTTAATATGGACAGGGATAATGAATAATAACCCTCTTCTGTAATAATACAAAATATGTAATTTTATTACTATAGATCGATCGTCCCATGCATGAGTCGCTTATACAAATTCTCAAAACTGTTTTTTTTTTTTTTTGTAACTTAGATGCTCAACGTTGGTAGAGTCCTGGATTTTTGCTTGTAAATGAACCGGCTGGCACATGTATACATCATTTGGTATCAAACATGTTATGGAAATAAAATGCTGAAATAAATTTTATCTATGCTTTTTTCACTTATAATAATTCTAATTTTTAGCTTTGCAATTTTTATTCCTAAATTCTCCATTTATAGCCTAAAAGGGTAAATATTCTTTAAATAATATTATAATTTTGTTTGGATTGCAAATCTTTTTTAAATTATTTCTAAGATAATCTTAAAGTGATTAAAAAAAAAAAAATATTAACAATAATTTTATACTTTTTAGGACCTGTGGACACTGATATGGTTACCAATTTAATCGATAACCTTTCAGACGAAGAAACAAGAAAGACATTTGTAACAATGAAAAGTACAAAAACTCTAGTAACATTGGAGCAGACAACGAAGAAGGCTATTGAAGTGCTATCAGCTGGGAAGTATACTTCAGGAGGACGTTTTGATTATTTTGATTCTTTGTAAATATTAAGCTTTAGTTTTACTGTTAATCTCATTTAATTATGTTAAAACAATAAAAGTTATTTTTATGTTTATTATTTTATAAATGTTGGTTAAGTGTATTTGATATTTTCCTAAATAAGGTAATTCATTCATTTCTTTATACGTATTTGATTTAAACTTGATTTTTATGCAATTGAAAAAGCAGACATAATTTGTAAGTTCTGTAAATTTAGTGTTTTGGACATAAACAACTTGGAGAAAATTCAGCTGAATTGATTTTAATAAATTTAGTGTTTGCATCAAGACCGGGTCTACACTTTCTGATCCCTACTTTTTGCAAAAGGCAAAAATGAAAATAAATGGACCATGTTATGCAATAAGAGACCAAGCATCACTTACTAAACTTTTCAGGAGAGCACTTTTAGTGTTTTATGTCACCATAATTCTGTAAAATGACTTATTAAATTTCTTTTTCCACCATACTGTAAAAGGTATATAACTGAATTTTTACACTTATTATAAAACACGAATGTTGAATAATAACATGGTAAATTACAATTTAGTTGATGGTCTCTTATTGAAAAATATGATATGAGCTTTTTTTGATATGTAATAACGGACCAAACAACAAAATTCCCTGCAAAGCACATTCTTAGTTTTGCAATAAGAGACCAATAACCAAAAACATTTTATATTTTTTGTAGAAACTGTTGTTAAATTGGTAGAATGGAGAAGTATGTTAATGTTATTTATGACTGGCATCATTGTCCTTCACATAGATAACTGAGATGCCATTAAATAGTAATTTAGTGTAAGCCACTTAAAACAAGTTTAAAGTTAATGTGAGACACTCATTTACATAAACCAAATAGCACAATTTGGTAGCGGAATGGGGAATGTCATGGTTACTATTCTGATAAAGAAATAAACATGGAAGTTTTATTTTTTACAGTACTCAGAATCTTAGAAAATCAGACCAAGTGCTGAAGTGTGGCTGTTGGTCTAGTATTGCAAATCTAAATATAGACAAAGCAAGAAATGAGGGGATGCGGAATACTACCCCCCGGAAAACTACCCCCCCAGGTGAAACGTGACGTCACGAAATCTGCCAACTAACCATATGGGAGCCGTGTCCGCGACTGGAATACTACCCCCCCCTAGCAAAAGCGGGTTGCCGGAATACTACCCCCCCCAAGCAGGTTCCTACAATTATACTGTCATTGGCAACATACTGTGACTAAACAGTTTAGGTTAGTCCTCTAGTTTTTTTTTTTATTGTAATTATATTCTAATTATCTGCAACTTGAGTGTGCGTGACTGGAAAACTGCCCCCCCGATCTCTGACGTCAAAATGACGTAGGAACCTGCTTGGGGGGGTAGTATTCCGGCGACCCAGAAATGAGTTAATGGACAGTTCTGGTCAGTTGGTCTCTTATTGCAATACCAATTCCCTTTGGTCTGTTGTTGCAAAACTAAATTACCCCATAGACATTTTGGGTTTTAAAAAGATATTTAATAAATTAATTAACATATAACAATAAATGATTTTTTCCTAGAAAGCTTATAACATTTTCTACCAGATAGCATCAAAAACTCAATTTTAGTAAAATTGGCGCTTGGTCTCTTATTGCATAACATGGTCCAAATAATAACATTAAACTGTTGAAAATAATATGATATACAGGTAGTC
>JAGFPH010024677.1:0-10643 GCA_018207615.1 Philaenus spumarius
ATTTACAAATTTACATAATACATTATTTTCAATTCTATAATCTACTTTATTTACAATATCCTGTATTATTTCTAAGCATTCAGGGTTCGCCATCTGTCTGTTTCTCCAGTCCTGCAATAACTGTGTAAAACCTGGATTCATCCTTATTTGTTGGATTCGCACTCTCCGTTGGTCTTCCTGTCCTACGCTGTTTTCGTTGATTCCTGGGGATTGGGTAATTACGATTCACAAAGGTGTCTGTTGCATTAACCTTTAACTCATGAACGTAATTTTTACACAGTCCCGGCAATTCAGAAAAAACTGTACTATATTTTTCTATTAATTTCTGCAGTAGGCCTTCTTGTTGTTCCGTTAGTATAGTACCATGACTATACTCCTTTGTTAAAGTTATATTATTGCATTTCTTCATTGGAACCGCTACTTGCCCTTTTGCTCGGTTTACCGTCTCCCCTCCTTGTCTAAGACCACACAGCTGATCTTCAATTAGGCCTACTTTCTCTTTGAACCTAATGTGTTTCCTACTTAGTTTAGTCTTATTTACATCAGAAGTAGCAGTGTTTTTAAATCTAACTTTCGATATTTTTCCACGCATTCTAAACGGTAGATTTTGGTTACGCGTTTCTGCTCCTCCTACAGATATTAATTGTTTACAAGTTGATTTATTGTTTTTATATTTTTTATTATTTTTATTATTCATCGAGTGGTCGGAAAAATTGCAGTGTAGTGTAGTGCTTGACTTCGCCTTATTTGGATTACAACGTTTACTAGAATATTCACAGTTATGGATACATTGATTGCGCCGCGACGCTTTGTTGGTAATTGGAATCTTTTCACCATTATACCCAACATTAATTGGAACATTAACCCTTTTTAATGCCCTATCACGCGGAATCTCGTCCTTGGCTTCTTTTGATAGCATCTTCGGTACGATATTTTGTTTGGCTTTCTGCCCCTTCCTTCGTTGAACTGACACCTCCCTCGATATCATCTTATTCAACCTCTCTTCGTTTTGTATCCTAACCTTATTGTTTTTCCTAGCTGTTGTCTCCGGCTTCCTGTCTTGACTGCTGCCGCACTTCCCTTCCATTACATCATTAATGCCTGTCTCACCTACTTCCGGTCCATTAACGATTTCAGCTTTGTTTACTAACTCGTTCATACTATTTTGATTAATATTTACTTTATTTGTTTTGAGTGTAGTATTCGTTGCCTCGATTTCGTCGGATTTAATTACCTCCGATTTAATTAAATTGCTCTTTTTATTGGTTTTATAGTATCGGGAATTAATATTAAAACATTCTCCTTTTAACCGTGTTATTGCAACTTTTTTATCAATAAACGGGATTTTAACACTTTCCTGACCTATTTTGAACATTGCAAATTTTTCTTGCATGTTTATTTTTGCCTGTAAACTATATAAAAGGTCACATCCCATAATTATTCTAGATTTTAGACCTTTTACTACCAAAAATTGTAAATCTACGCTTTTGTCAACCAGTTTAACTTCGATTAGGACTTGCTTGCTGATTTTTTGCACCTTCCCTTTTAATGCACCAATTATCTCTAAACACGCTACCGGTAATTCTAAGATTTTGACATCTTCCGCCTTCAATTGCTCGAGGTAATCTTGCTGGATAACGCTTACTTCGGCTCCGGTGTCAATTTCCATGTAACTAGCATTCGTTCCAAGTTCTACTGGAATCGCGGGTATTTCTTCTAACGGTTTTTCTTCTATAACTGGTTCATCACTATTATCTAACAAGTCTTCCCTAATATTTACATTTAAACTACCTAACTGCTTAGGCTGACGTTCGCGCTCCTTTTCGACGATTTTTTCGCCTACTTCAGGTTCGATTCCACTACAAGGAGTAACTTTTTTATTTCCTAAATTTTCGGTGTTTACACGCGCATTTAATTTTTTAGTATTATTTCTTTGCTTTTTTGTTTTTTCATCGGCCCTGTCATTCCGAAAAAATCCATCCTTTGTCAGAACCTCATTTCTTAGTTTTTCGGCTTCTGGTTAGGATTTGAGTTGGAAGGACGTGGTTTATTGGAGTTTGGGTGATTAGAGTTACTTGGGTTTTGAGCATAGGATCTGTGGATTGGTGGGTTATTCCGAGGTGTGAAATTATGCCTGTTTTCCGTTTCCTGAGCGTCCTGGGGTCTACTTCGCCGATTTTCTTCAATCATGTCTACATTATTTAAGAACTCGATCGCGTCTTGAATGGTTTCGCTAGGTTTACCTATGCTGGCTAATCTTATTTGCTCGCTGAAATGTTGCATCACCGTGAATACAAGGAAACCTTCAGGTAGGGGGGGTTCTAAATCTCGCGCTTTGTTTACTACCATACAGAAATATTCGGTTCTGCTAGCGTTTCCCCTTTCTACATACCTATTATTTTCTATATAATTCCTGACCGCTTTTTGTTTTTGGAGCGACCAGTAATTACTCAAAAAAGCCTCCCTAAACTCGGCATACTTCATCTCTTCGCGATCTGTTATATTATACCATTCGAGTGCGTATCCCTTTAGATGGCGTCTTATGAATTTTATTTTCTCCCTATCTTCTAAATAAGGATTCAACTCGTCCATTAACCCTTCTATTTCTCTTAAAAATTGTTTCGGCCTCTCTTTACTATTTCCCCAAAATTCAATTTTATTTATTTCGCTGTCAAACCGCGGCATTACAATTCCTACATTCCTACTCCCACTTCCCTGGCTTATCACGTTTCCTATCTTCTTTTCAACGCTCTGCACCCGACTTTCCATTGTTCGGAACCCTTTGTCTACGTGGTCCTTTATGGTGGTTGTGGTTTCCTCCAGAAAATGGATAGCGCCTTCAATTTCCCTAATCTTCCCTTCTCCCTTAGTGTGTTGTTCTTTACACCTCACGCTTTCTTCCTCCAGGCTTCGTTCCAGGTCTCCCAGCTTTCCAGAAATAACTTCGTATAACGCTTTCTGCTCCTTCTCTCGCTGTAGCCTTTCCGCTGCCTTTTCTTCCCGGATTTCTTCATCCTTGAGCCGTCTTCTTTCCTCTTTCCTTTCCCGCTCTTCCTGTTCCCTCTGCTGCCTGGCCTCCAACTCTTCTTGCTTTTCTTTCCGCCTGGCCTCCTCCCGTTTCGCCCTGGCCTCCTCTATCTCCTTTTCCTTCTTCGCCCTGGCCTCCAGTTCTTCTTTATCTTTCTTCGCCCTTTCTTCTTTATCCTTTTTGTATTGTTCGAAGAACTCTTTCATCGCCTTTTCCGCCATATTTACTTTTTAATTGTTTAAATTTTTTTTTATTTTTTTTTTTAAATTTGTTTTTATCTTTTATCTGTCGCGTCGGAAAACTCCCAATTATTTTTAATTAATTTTACTCCTATTTTTTAGGCCTACTCCCCCCAAGCTTCCGATTTTACCGCGACAAATTAATTATACTGGTTAATTATTTATATTTGTTTAATTTTCACTCCCCCTCTGAACCTTAATACGACACGAAACCGGGAAATATTTCAGACACGGGAAATAGCAGTAGTATGGCTTAATATTAAACACAATTCTAAAGCTAACATACACAGTTTTAAGCACAAATAATTTTACGTTAGTTCTTTGACCTATTTTTACTTTTGGTTAACTTTTTAACCACAAGTGAAATCGGCCAACACCGAAGGGCGCCAATTCTACAACGAATCTTCTATTTTGGAAAATTAAGTTGTAGAATAAGTTATTTCCACCTACTGGAAGTCTTATAGGCAATCTCACTTTGTTCGGCCTAGGTGAAATAACTATGTGTCGAATATTCAGTTCACTGACTATTCTGACAAAAAACTTTACTTTATACTTCCAGTAATTTATTTTTAATTTTAGCTCAGTAAGAACACAAGTTAATAATTTTACTTTTTGTAAACCTCTGAAGAGTGAGTACACTGGAACTAACCTTGTAAATTGCTTATTTGTGCTTGCAATTATTTTATGAAATTTCACTTTATCAATTCTTAATCTAAAATTCATAAACTATTGGGATATTTGAATACTAGGTGTTTTTGTAAATAATAACCTTGCATAAAACAAAATAAAATTTTAATAATTTCTTTTTTCCAATTTTAAACATAAAACAAAATTCCTGTATTTAATTTTCTCCAAATGAAATCAAATAATAACTTTCTTCTCAAATAAAATAATAATTTTTTTAAAACTATAAGGCAGAACTAATCTCTTAATTTATTATAATTTATTTTAATATTATATTACTCAATTGAATTTAATTTATACTTTAATGAAAATTTGAATTTACGATTTAATGAATTTACTTCTTTAACTAATTACAAATATTTCTTAATCTAACATCCTAAGTAACCCAGTATTTACAATAAATTTATTTGAATTTACTTCAGGCAATTTAATGGGGACTAACGTATTTTACGCTTCTACCGACCTTTTCACACTTGTCCAGGCGTCGCGACGTTTGTGGTTAAATCCGCGAACGCTGTCCAGTGATGACAAGCTACAGATGTTCTGCGTGCTGATAGAGTTGTCTTGTGGGTGAAGGTGGAGTCCTGCAGGGTTGTCTGGATGTATGATGGATGTCTTCTTAAAGATGGATGTGGTGATGCCGTGTCTGCTATCCCGGTTCGTCTATTCCCTCGTAGCTACAGTTGCATGTCCTGGTGGCTGCCTGGTGGTGTCCTGGAGTCCTGTCGGGAAGCTATACGAATCACTCCATGTATCAGCTGTCCTGTAGGCTATGTTTTTCTTCCAGAAATCCCAAGTTAGGCCAACTTGTATAGGCTAAGTTGCCACGGAAGTTCTTGTAGAGTTAATGCGGTGTCTATTGCTGCATCCCAGATGATAACCGCAATGCCGTATCTTCTTACTTGTTATAAAAATTTAAAGTTTAACGAAGAAAATACTCAGCTTCTAGCACGCTAAAGTATTTTATAAAAAACAAGTATCTGCTCTCGATGCGTTAACTTACATCGCAGAAATAATAATCCATACCGAGTTTCCCCGAGCAATCGTTTATATAAGGTTTTTCGGCACTATTTCATTGCCAACCTAAGCTTTCTACCACTGTATTTCCATAATGCTTTAAAATCCATTTTTTCGCCAATTTCAAACTACTAGTCTATGTAACTTTTCATCCTGAATTTTATTATAATTTTTTCATAATTTTGTAACATGATTTAGCCTTTGTTTTAATTAAGTTTCTATTGTTTCTTTGAGTACGCCCATTTTAGTAAACTGGTCACCCTGTTCTCCTTCCATCAGTCTTGTCTTTGGACCTCCCCTCTACCGTCTTGCGTTCTTATCTGGCTTCCCTCAGTTTTGTGCTATGGAAATCCTTTTTCCATGTAACTCCTCCAGGGTTTATCCGATTTTCCTGAAACTGACATCATTTTCCTCAGCTCGTTGTTACCTTTCCACACGAACTCGAGTGACGTCCGTACGACTCCTGGTTCGCGTACACGACCCGCGCGCGTTTTTCCGCGGCGATTTTTCCCGGAAAAGTCTTAATTTTACACTTCTTTTGGTTTTTCTTTTTCCACTTTTCTTGTCCATTGGTTTTCATTTACTAGCCGGATTTTCATCTCATTTCTGCTTCTGGTTGTCTTGCTGTGAGGTTAGGGACTTCAACGATTTTTCACAAACTAGGGTTTTACTTTACTCCCGAAACATATTTCAAATACTGGATTATTTTTACATAACTACTTCGTTTGCATACTATTTACTATTTTGAATTGTTAAAAGTTTGAGTTTAAATTTTTCATTAGCTGCAAAGGTGCAACTTCTATCACCTTTTTCCTTTTATAAATTTTCTAGTTTTTCTTTTACATTATATTTTACATTTATCAATACTAAAACTTGTTTTAGTTGGAATTTAAAAAACTTTATTTTTAACCTACTTTTTTATCCTTTAAACTTTATGAATTACCATTAACTTTTTTATATGACAAAATTTCGCTAAAACTTATTTCACCTTTATTTTAGGCCTTTTCAAGAAAAGCCTAAAAAACCTTTTCTTTTTTAAATTAGAGGAATTTTGAAAATTTTCTCATTCTTTGAAAGCTCGTATCTTACGTAACTTTATGATTTTTTAATATCTAATCTTGCAGTAAATACACCCGCCGTTAGCGTAATGCATTTCCCGAAGATTTTTACTTTTTATTCAAATCTTGGATTTTGGCTTCCCGTAGGAATCTTTTAAGTAATTTTTATAAGTTCCCAATCCTTTTCAGACAGGCAGGGTCCAAAAGTTTAATTCTACCCGATAACAGACCGCCCGCGTATACATGCTGATCTCGTGACCTACATTTGGCTTTAACTCCCGGCAAGTCCATTTTATTCAAACTTACAAAATTAATTGCAAATTTAAACTCAAGACCTACAACGAGTTTTGTCCGTTGTAATATATATGTGTGTTCGCACTCTAGCGGCCGCATTTTAAGTCCGATTTGGTTCAAATTTGGTTCACATGTTGGTTGTCTACGTCGCTCGGACGAGTTCGTTAGCCAAAAAAGTCCAACAACCGGAAGTACGTTTTTTGACCGGAAGTAACGATTTTTTCAGATTTTTCCTACGATAATTAATTTTTTAAGAATTTTTTTTATAAATATAAATGTAGGATGTTATTCTGCACATTTTGTTTTTTTACACGACCTTATAGCTTGCTTGGTTCCCCCAAAAACGAACAAAACGTAATATACCATAAAAGTACCTGGTTCAAAGCCATGTGGTGGATTTTACCGCAGGGTTGGCGTGCGAAGCACGCAATGCATTGTGTATTGAAGATACTCCCAATACGGGGGTTGGCGTGCGAAGCATGCAATGCTTTGTGTGTTTAAGATATTCCCAATATTCGGAATGGCGTGCGAAGCACGCAATGCATTGTGTATTGAAGATATTCCCAATATGCGGAATGGCGTGCGAACAATTTTGCAGCAATTCAGCACCGTCGTGAATAGACCTATTTCCCAAATTGTTGGTTGAAACCCTAAAACATAGGCCTATAAACTTAATTTTGGAAATTTGCTCAACTCACGTCAGCGGTTCAGTTGCGTGGCCGAATTATTTAAGTTGGTGTTATGAAACGCACAATAAAAAAACACGTACGTGATGTTAATTTATGACAATTTATTTAGAAAAAGCTGAAATATTTGTTTATTGATTTGTGTTACTTTATTCAACCTAAAAACTATAATAAAAACGTAGGGGTACAATTGTATTTAACTTAGTTTGCTCATTAGTTTGTTACTGTGTATATATGGTTGCAGAAATAATCCATTTTAAAACTGTATCACATTTTGCCTTATTTAGCAAAATCTGATGTATTTTATTCTGCGGATAGGACTAGTCAAACGTTTTTGTAACTCAATGGCGTTGCTTGAGTTAAAATAAAGCAAATCTATAAACCATTTTGAAAAGCACTTACAGATTGTAAAATGAGTTGAGTTAATAATAAGTGAGTAAAGTGAGCGGAATAATAAAGAAAAGAGATAATTTGGCTTTAACAATACAATACAAATACCTCTGTTTAAATAACAAACCCTCAATTCGTTTGGAATGGACGAGCAGTCTTTTAATTTATTTTGATGGAAATTCAATTTGTTGCAGTGGTTTTAAACTGTTCTGTACAATGAGAAGGATATATATTAACACGTATTATGTGAATTGAAATGTGTTGTAACTTTGAGTCGTGTGTAAATAAATGTTTATTTCCAAATGTTTAAACGAATTCATTTTATATGTGAAGTATAAAGAAATATAATTTGTAATCAGTTAAGGTAGCTTATATTTAGGAGTTTGTTTTAGGAACTTTGGTCCATTGCCAAAGCTATATTGCCGGTATGCCATATTTATGAAGTTTACTTTTAATGTAAAGAAGCTTTAGTTTTGTAGCATAATATTGAATGTTTTTTGGGAATGTTTTAACTGTATATCTAAAACAACTTGAAAGTTTTATTTTGGATTAACCATCTGAAAATTGTACTTTCTATTATATCTGCCTACACTATCGTACACTTAAACAATAGAGAACAGTTACTTGGTAAAGTAATTACAGAATGTTATAATTTCCAAGTGTTTTGTTTATCACCAATGTTGGAAAATTCTGTGTTTCAGTGAATTTATGAAAATCACTCGAGTTTATTATATTTTTTTCAAATTAGAACTAAGATAAGTTATAAAAAAAAATGCTATTGATACATCATTTTATATTTTTTAAGGTATACATATTTTAAAACTTGCTACTATTATAAACAAACAACACAAAACCCTAAAATTCTTCATATTAGTTTTCCATAAATTTTGGTAATTCATAATTGAGTAATGAACAAAATATCGCTATTTCTATTTTTATAAGAGTAAATTTGAGGGTATAATTGTTTATTTGATTTTGTAAATAAAACACTATACACTCAAATCTACTCTTGTCAAAAAACTTACAATATTAAAAAAAAGTTAATAGTTTTTTACCCACAAATATACTGCTTTGAGAAAAAATAAGGATGTGATAAATTGTATTTGATAACAGTAGCTTATTGTAAGAGATGTTGTTAAGTGATTGAAATAAGATTCAGCAGTTTACAATTTTTGATATTGATGTTTCGGCAACACAACCATTTTGTAAAGCAGTTTAACTTTTATATTTGCACTTAAAAATCAGTAAGACATATTTCTTCTTATTAATTGTTATACAAAATATAATTGTTTATTTTGCTTTATCCGTATTACTGCTCCTCTGGAGCCTCCGATGCAATGTAGTTGCGTTACTGATAATATTTAATATTTATTAAGAAACAATCAATAATTAGACTTACACAAAGTATAAATACAAACAAGTTTATTAACAAAGCTTGATGAGTGAGAAGGAATTTGAGTTACAAGTTGTTAGGTGTAGCTCGGGTGTCACTGAGGAGGACGACTTTGTCTTTGAAACGTGTTTGATTATTAAATATATGTGATGTGATAATTTGTGAAGTGTTATTATTTTTATACAATACGTTTTAATTATTATTTTGTAGTAAAAATTTCTCTGTTAATACATTTTTAGTTTCCGAAATTCAATTAACATAAATACAATACACTATCTGTGTGTTGACATATTCCTTAAATTTACTTATCTAGAAGCATTTAACTTTAATCAAATGTAACATAAAGAAGTTCAAAGGTAATATTAGAAAGTAGGTACTGGACTGTACATTTCTCACTGTAAGCTAAACCGATAATGTAAATTGATATAGGGCAGGTGAATGTAGAAAAAAGTAGTACTTGTTCTTTATAAACACTGACAGTAAGAATTTAATCTACTGGGCTAGATATATACTACATAACTTTTTCTCTTTTTTATTGTAGTAGGACTTTAAAATGACCTGCAATTCTTGGATGCAAAATGTGTTTAAGTTTTTTTTTTATGTCTGCCCTCTTGACTATACCTAGATCCCACTGATCCAAAATGCTTGCTGTTTGCAATTTAATTGATGCAAGTTGACAGAGTGTGGTCAAGGATTTATTTAGATAGATCCAATAGTTATATTGTTGCTTAAAGATTAAAAATAGTCAACACAATTAATACAAGTTTTACCGTCAAATATTAATTTTTTTTAAATTAATTCGAACGAAAGTCTGCTTAAATCATTGATATAAAAGTTATCAAAAAATATAACCGTTTTAATCTACTAAAAATCGTACAATAAGTACTAAATTTTCGTTAAATCTAAAGCTTTCTTAAACTTTTGTATGACATTCTATAACTTGTCTATGGCAAAATTGGTATATGGTTAAAAGATAAGAACTAACGATATATTTTGTTGAGATCGTCTGAGTAACGTTTGACAGCTTACATAATGAATACTATTATCAAAATCGCAAAGGATTTTTTCAATCCTATCTTCTACAAACGATATTAATTTCTACAATTCCGTATTTTCATTGGTTTAATCAGAATATTCACTATTAGAATATTGTATTTACTGTAAATCAACCACTGAAGGCATGTGTATGTAAATTCTACAATACTTGCACCATGCAGAGATAAAAACACAATTCAGCTGCGGATATTTAATCTTCCAAGTCTCCTAATATTCAACCAATTTTCTTGAAGGAAACAATGCAATACAAATATCGTTTTATATTTTGACTTAGAAGCTATAAGTATTGTAATTTTAAATATTTGGTAAGCGTATATATTTTCCAGCTATCCGCAACTTATGTATTCATTTTATATTATTTAATGATAAAAATATAGAAAAAGTATATAAACATTAAATTTCTTCTTTTAAAAAGCTATATTTTATCCTCTCTACTGCTATTATTATGGAAGGAACATGTTTTATTCTATTATTTACTCAGACGTAGAACTAACAAAAGACTGTTTATGGAAGGAAATTAAACTGTCTCTATTTATTTGTTCCCCCAGGTATGTAAATAAACTCATATTATTTAAAGCTTTAAAAGCCTACGCATTGACAAATTAAATTAGTTACGAAATTTATTTGATAATAAATCAAATGAATGATATGTTTAGTGAGTTTTCAAGTAGAAAAAGAATCACGGGAGTAAGTAAGTAGTATTAAATTAAGTTGAATAATTTGTTTACACATTTTCTATAAAACGAAATTTATATGCTGACAAAACTATATCACAACATATTAAAAACTATAAACGTA
>JAGFPH010024678.1:0-11240 GCA_018207615.1 Philaenus spumarius
ACAAATTGGAAGATGTACTTTGTAATAATGCATATGAAAATGTAATATAAACTCGCGCTGAAGATTCGTAGCTTCGACTGGTGATATCTGCGATCACGTGATCGTTTAGCCATCAGCTGTTTACCCGAGACCGTACACTTTCTCTCCAACTGACTGACAAGGGTCTAATGTTATCTGTTGTTTGTTCGATTGTGGAAAACTTTGGTCCCGACAACAGCTTACATAACCTCGCTCTGCCCAGTTTGACGTAAACAAGCGTCGTCCAGGCTTATTCAACTTCTTTGCCCATTATTGTCAGCGAATTTCCGTAGGAGAGATGAGTTATTGCAGTGACTCTTATGGTGAGACCTAACTCTTGACTGGTATGGTATTCCAGGGAACCATAACTAGTCTTTGGAGACCCCGGTTTTTAAAAGCAGGAAAACACAATAAAAAATACACACAAAGAAAAAATTAAATTTTAATACAAATATAATGATAATCCTATTACTTTAAATGACCAATTCTTGTATCTTTGTATCTGTCGGGGATCTCGAAAACGGCTCTAACGAATTCAAAGAAATTTTGTATTTAGGTGTAGTTTTGATTTTTAAGTACACCCATATAGTTGTATTTAGTGTAAAAACGAAATTTTTTGAGAAAATCTAATTTAAAAGTTGAAAAATTTTAACATATGGGTTGCCATGTTGGTTACAAAGTAACAACTAAATAGTAAATAAAGCAATCAAAACAGCTGTTTATAAACAACCCATGAGATTGAGTAAGGTATTATCCAAAATCCGCTGTCCATTGAATAGATTTTAATTACTGTTAAAAAAACAAGCTAATTTATACCGTTTTAGCACGTTAGAATTACAATAAATTGGGCCTGATTTAACAATTTATTATGTCAAAAAAAAGTAAACTTGGCAAAAATGGATAAATTCTAATAGTTAATTTTGTAATACAAACTCATTTCTGAAACATAGTATTGAGGTTATGTTTACTACTGTATATTTAGGCCTGGTTTCAAAACTTTAGCTGACAGAAGATAGTGTAGAACTAGGACTAAAATCGTAATGAAAGCCTTCTCACGTTTCTAAAGCATGTATTTGAGGTTATAATTAATCTTGTAATTACCGTTAATATATTTGAGCCTGGTTTCATAATTTTACAAACCAATGTACAAACGAGCCTAAGGTTAACGACATTCTTTAGCGAATTTTCCAACTGCGAGCGAAGCGAAGCAGCCATCTGATGCCAAAGGCCGAGGCGGGGTTGGGACGCGAAGCGTCCAGGGGCAGAGCCCCTAGTAGTTATAAAATACGCTTGTGAATGTTATGTTGTCATAAATTCTTCTTTGTTAATAGAATTTTTAGTGATTCTTGTTCATGTTTAAAACTTAAAAGTATACTTTTTCAAAGAATTAAAAAAGGATTTTTTTTTTTAGAAAGGACACTTGTTCATTAAATGTCCAAGACCCATTAACACATAAAACAAACAAAAAATATGATTATTTTTGTAGAACAAATTTTGGCAAGGATGTTTGATGAAATAAATGTAAAAATTTGCTACTAAAAATATTATTTTTTGTGTTGTGTAATTTTTGTGTGTGTGTTTTACCTTAACAGCAATCTGAGCAGGGGATAGATTTATTGTAGTGATCTTTGCAAGCTGTTTTTCCACAGTTATTAAAAAATGTTTTCACTTTTTTGTCACTAGTTCTCGGGCAAAAAGAACATCGTTTTCTTTCAGTGACAGTGGGCCCAGCCGCTCGAAGTGGATGGGTTTCCACGCCAGCAACTCTTCTGATCAGCGATTCTGATGGGATTAGTGGTACTAAAATATAAAAAATGTAATTTTCGTCCAATGACCTCGCCATAGTAACAAACTAAAAAAGTTCCTTAACTGGTATGGTGGTGTCTTTCAGGGTGCCAGTCTCAATTCTGGGAAAACTATAAGTGTTGGGAAAAAATAAACGTCCTTTTCAATTAACCCAATGAGGTGTAAAAATACCAGAAACAAAAAAAAAAAACACTGGTTAAAAACACTCAAGGGGATCCGAGCCCTTCGGCAACTTTAAAAATTTTTTTTTATTTTTTTAACTATTTTTTTATTTTTTTTCCTTCAAACCCCCTAAAATAAAAGATTTGTAAGAATGAATTTTTTTGTCTATCCCATATTTTGTGTTTTATATGGGTTTTAGTGTTTTTTGTACCAAATTTCACGTTTAAAAAAAATTTGAATAACTTTTTTGTTTGTGAAACAATTTAAATGAAATTTTTTTCTCATAATATCATGTGCTAATACAACTTTTAGAGTATTGAAAAATTTCTAGCTTGCATAGTTAAAAATATATGTACTTTTAAATATTCACAATAAAAAAAAAATCAAATTAATTTGTTTTTATTAAAAACCTATTTGATAAGGTAAAACATTTTCCATATTCTAGATTGTTGCAAAAGGTATCAAGATAATGCTGTAAAAATTTAATGATTCTATCTCTTATAGTTCAAAAGTTATTCAAACTTTAGTGTAACAAAACGCGGAAAAAAAGATTTGCGGCAAATGGCATTTAAAGTTTTTATTACATAATCAATGAAAATCTGCCTTTTTACCTTCTAAAATTCGCCTGCTCTGTAGGTTTTTCTCTATGTTATATCCCTTACACTATAATTGCCTATGTTTATAAATCACACAATGTAAATAACAAACATTTATGGAATAAGAAAGAGTAAAGATCAGCTAATACTCTAAAAACGACAAAAATCGAATAAACCGATTGTTTAAATAACAGCAAAAAACCCACAAAAAATGCCCAAAACAGCTTGAAATTTTGTACACATACTTTTAATTCACCTTGAAAAAAGATAGTAACAATTCTTTTAAAAATTTTGGGAAAATCGGTCTTTGAAGGGCTCGGAACCCCTTAAAAGATATGTAAACAAAACCAAGTAGCCACTCATACCATTTAAGGGCTAATATCGGGTGTGGTCATGGCCACCAGAACACGTTTTGGGGTGTCACTAAAAACGTTATAATATAAGCGTATATATGTGTCCGCACTCTAACGGCCACATTTTCGTCCGATTTGGCCCAAATCTTGCACACACGTTGGTTTCCAAGTCGCTCAGACGAGTTCATTATATAAAAAAAAAAAACATGACACATTTTGATCTACTTAACAATCCTAAAAGAAGATGAGAGTGGGAATGCAGGTATTGTATGTGCAGACGTTGTTTGACTCGGGTACCGCGAAGGACGCCAAACCCCTCTTAGTAGGCGCAGCTAGACTGCACCCCCCGTGCGGGATCAACATCATTGTCATCGAGTTCGAACCTTAATAAATGATGCAAAACTTGTAGACGTTCTGAAAGTAGCTACGCAATCGTGATATGTTTCAAAAATTAAGGGCAAAGTTTCTAACAATCGATAAGATTTGGGTTTCGCTCACACCACGCGCAACAGCTCACTCAAGTGGTGAACTACTTTATGATTTACTAGCGAATTTTCATATTAAAGATGAGCTATTGCAGTGGCTCTTATGGTGAGACTTAAGTTCGGGAGTACTAAATGAGCACCGATGAGAACACGTTTTGGGCTCTAACAGCCGCATTTTCCAAAAGTTCGATTTGGTCCAAATTTGGTACACACATTGATTTCTAAGTCGCTCAGACGAGTTCGTTAGCCAACAAAATCTAACAACTGGAAGCACGTTTTTTGACCGGAAGTAACAATATTTTGAGTTTTTTCGTACTATGATGGAACTTTTTCGGCGGTTTATTAAAAAAAAGAAGAAATGTAGGAGATTATTCTGCACATTTTGTTTTTTACACGAACTTAATAGTACGACCCCCAACCTTGCGACCTCGGACCAGAGACTGTCCTCATGGTAAAATCCCCCACGTGCATTTGAACCGGGTACTTTTATGGTGTTCCACGTTTTGGTTAATTTTGGGGAAACCAGAAAAAAAATGATTCGACCACGCAGCTGGATCACGTGAATCGAGCAAACATCCAAAATTAAGTTTATACATTTCAACAAACTATTTGGGGAATTGGTCTACTCAAGAAGGCGCTGAATAGCTGTCTCAGTGTACGAAATATATTAGTAGAATTTGTTTGCACCCAAGGCGTATTAAAGAAGGTGTGTGCATGCGCAGCTTCTCCCTCCACTCCAGCCTACCCGTGACGTAGACTGCTACACAGTCGGAGTCGGTGATCCAGTCTAGATTCCTTCCCCATATTTACCGCCGAAACCTGTACGACGTTCAAGCTTTTTTTGACGTCAAATTATGTTATTAATTATAGGCAACATAGTGTATTATTGTAATAACATTTCTTATAATTGATAACCATTAATTACAATGCTTTTTTGTGCCGTGTTTGGCTCAAACTGCCGGTAACTCAAACAAAAAAGACAGCTTTTTACGAGTAAGGTTTCATCGATTCCCAATAAATGTTGATCTACGAAATAAAAAGCTACACTAACCCTGATTAACATAGGCTATAATTGATTTTAATAAAAAAATTTTGTATTTCAATATTTGTAAATTTAGTCGGAAAAAATCTTAGGTTAGACCTAGAATGATGAACCAACACATGTACTGTATTTACATTCATTACCACCGTGACCAATTGAATGAAATGACTGTTTGCCCCAATATTTACATTAACAGCTGATTTCATACTTTGAAGCAATTATTTGTATTTTTAACTTTTAGTTTAGGTTTTTAGTGTAGACCTGAGCCTTGCTGGTTCTTTTAACCTTTATTATAACTGCTGGTATAAAATATACGAAAAATTTTATTTAAACATTTAACATTGTTTACCATCTTAGCTTTGGGGTTATTATGAATCCTAAATCATTATTATAAAGAAAACATAAATAAAATGATTATGTGTTAGAAGGTTCCAACGAGATTGGCGTGCGGAGCACGCAGGCGTTTCCCTATTTTTGTATATTTTGGATTTATAACTAAAAAAATAGTAGTCATCTTTTTATTTATTTATTTTTTATTTAATAGTTTGATGTATAACTCTTTTTACAAAAATATATAACCCTAAAATATGCTAGGATACAATTACAATTCAAACAAATAATTACAAAATTATTTTAGTACAGTAAAAAAAAAAATATTTGTTAGTCAAATTTAAGATACATAAGTAACCGTGACAAAATTTTTACATAAGTAATCTAGGGTTAATACTGAAATGAAACTCAATGTTGTATTCACCACGACTTTTTATTTATCACCTAGACTACTATTTTAAAATTATTTCATTGATAATTAGTTTATATTTATTATTTATCCTTGGGTAAGCTAACTAAAAATCACAATTTTAGATAATTTCAATTTTTGAAAGTAAATTTAGTAGGCCTAGTAAACATAACAAAACCAATAAACTGGAAAAATCACCAACTTATTGATGGTAAAAGGTTTTACCCTATAGAGCTACTTAAATTTGCCAACTCTTTAAAAATTCATATTTATAGGTTAAACAAAATTTACCTGTTCACAACAATGTGAATAATAAATAACGAAGAGAAATTAGAACTAATAACAAATTAGATTAGGGTACATTCAATCACCGCAAGAAGCGAGTAACTATGTATGGTTCTGATTACAATCTTATTTATATAGGACAGCTACAACTTTCATAAAAAAAATTATGTCAGTATTTACTACAATTTATTCTCTACATTTCTATGTCTTTGAATGCCTCCCGAAAGTAATACTAAAAAACTTCCTCACTTAGGGTAATTTGTATGTCATTCAAACCCGTATATTAGATTTAGACTTGTTTCAAAATTATACGCCTAGGAATATTTGACCATGGGCATAGATCATTTTAATGCTCACTTTATTACCTTTCCATCGATACCACAAACATAATTTTTAGACAACCATAAAGTATTTAATTCGCAGTTTGAGCAAAAGCTTACAATTGCGCTCGGAACTACTGGTTCAGTGTGTAACACGTGACGTAGCTGCGCGAGCCGGACGAGTTTACGCTCCTCGATGCACACACCTTCTTTAATACGCCTTGTTTGCACCTAAGCCTCCAGCCCTCGATCACGCGCTGCTTCGTGCCGATTGCAGCGGGAAAATTTGACCTTGCGTTTCGGTGCAAACAAATTCTACCAATACATTTCGTACACTAAGACAGTTATTCAGCGCCTTCTTGAATACAATTTCCAAAATTCATTAATACCTTGATAATCCGGTACGCTTGGGGATATGTCAGTGACGGATTATCAAATATATCGGATTATCGAGGTCTTTTTTAAAACCTGGTTCAAACAGGATAAACAAATTAAAGTATTTACGTACAGTATATAATTTAAAAAACTGCATTTATTATTTACATGAATAGTAAAGTATTACTGTATGTATTTACAGACACAAATACGGAAAGCTTATAGACGAACGGACGTTCAATCTGAGTCGCTGTCTTTAAGACCTAGTACAAACAAAATGAGTGGCGCCGAGGCATGGCAGTTCCCCAGCAAGGCCGAATGGTTCCGATTTTTCCCGACTCTACCGCTTGCTGTCGATCACTGAACCCCTGAATACGGAAACAGGATTTAGTAGTTTTTAAACAGTTTATACCAACAGCTATTTCTGATGTCCGACTACCAGATCTGCCGGACTATTATAGCCCGTCTCAACTTAAGTTGAGGCAAGGAGGGTGGGTAATTAGGGTCGGCCTCAACCGTCATAAAACCGACCCTTATTAATGCAGCCTGAGTGAACCTGTAGGACACTATAGTATAAAATTGCAATTCAGTATGTCTTAAGTCAAAATGAAAAAACTATATCATATTTCGTTTCATGATATTTTCCAGATAATTTTGATACCAAATTTGATTACATTTGGCCAACTTTGAGCTGTACTAGCATTATAAACTTTCTTAGTTGAAATAACATTACTAATATGGTTTACAACAATAAAGCCACAAAAATGTACTAGAGAAGTTCATATTTAAATCTATACTAATATTATAAAGAGGTAAAGTTTGTTTTTTTGTTTGTATGTAGGGGGTAATCTCTGGCATTACTGAACCGATTGAAAAAATAGTTTTACTAATAAAAAGCTACACTATCCCTGAGTAACAAAGGCTATAAGTCATTTCGATAAATACCTTTTTTTATTTCAATATTTGTAAATTTAGTCGGGAAAATTCTTAGGTTAGGCCTAGAATAATAAACCAACACAAAATGTATTTACATTTATTACCATAGCAACTAATTGAATAAAAAAACAGATAATATAGCTGTTTGCTCCAATTAACAGCTGATTTCAAAATTTGAAGCAATTATTTTTGTATTTCTAGCTTTTAGGTTAGGGTTTTAAATTGTAGACCTGAGCCTAGCTGGTTCTTTTAACAATTATTATAACTGCTGTTATCAAATAAAAGAAATAATTTGATTTGAATATTTATCATTATTTACCATCTTAGTTTTGAGGTTATTATTAATCCAACACCTTTATTATAAATAAACATATGTTTGTAGAAGGTTCCATTGGGATTAGAAGAATAAATTTACAAATATTGAAATAAAAAAAGGTTTTTATTGAAATTAATTATAGCCTATGTTACTCAGGGATAGTGTAGCTTTTTATTAGTAAAACTATTTTTTCAATCGGTTCAGTAATTCCAGAGATTACCCAATA
The DNA here is from genome assembly GCA_018207615.1 of Philaenus spumarius. NCBI lineage: Eukaryota > Metazoa > Arthropoda > Insecta > Hemiptera > Aphrophoridae > Philaenus > Philaenus spumarius. Next base: position 7,660 of record JAGFPH010024678.1, read on the forward strand.
CATACAAACAAAAACAAAAAAACAAACTTCACCTCTTTATAATATTAATATAGATTTAAATATGAACTTCTCTAGTACATTTGTGTGGCTTTATTGTTGTAAACCGTATTAGTAATGTTGATTCAACTAAGAAAGTTTATAATGCTAGTACAGCTCAAAAATGGCCAAATGTAATCAAATTTGGTATCAAAATTATCTGGAAAATATCATGAAACGAAATATGATATCGTTTTTTCATTTTGACTAAAGACATACTGAATTGCAATTTTATACTATAGTGTCCTACAGGTTCACTCAGGCGGCATTAATAAGGGTCGGTTTTATGACGGTTGAGGCCGACCCTAATTACCCACCCTCCTTGCCTCAACTTAATTTGAGACGGGCTATAGTTTCCCAATAACAAGGCCTTACTGTAGTTGGTTGAAACCCTAAAACTTAAAAACTTAATTTTAGAAATTGGCTGAACTCACGTGATCGAATTATTTTAAATATGTTAAAAATGACCATACATTTTTCACATGACTTAATTACTTTAAGAGACACGGTATTTTTCGTTCTACTAGTTTACGCAAGCTAAACACCAGTTGTCATGACAACGGATTTCGTTTACAGTGTCGCCTTCTAACTGGTGTTGTAAATGTGAACAGTTTTTACCAGAGTCGGTTAAGGGTCATGCGTTCGCAGCGATATCTCGTTCTACAAATAAATTAATTTACGTCACTAAAAGCAGAAAAAGTATTTTACTTCATTCAAGATTGTTTAACAAAACTTAGACGAGTTGCAGATTGTAAATTAAATCGTCCGATTAGAGCAATGCTTAGCTCTTTCCAAGGCTCTGAACAGAGGTTAAAGGGGCACGCGGGATTGCAGGGGGGTTTCGAGGGGACTGCAATGAATTTTATTGTTAAAATGAATTGTTAACAAGTGTTTTAAGATTATTTAAAGCTTGCCTACTTTCAAATGCAAATAGTTTTATCTTATAAAAACAATTCAACATACTTAAATAAATAGAATCGTTTGAACTGATAAACAAGAGCAAATATTAAATACAAAGGCAATATACTACCGTTATAGTCATACAGTTCAACGATTCTTCATGTCGTAAGTTGTTCAGCGCAGGTCCTACAACATAGGGATTCAGGTTCTTCTAGTAGATCTAGTTCCTAAGATCGATTCTATAAAGGTCGTTAAGAATATCCCTTGAGGTATTCTTTATGCCTAAATACATGGTCAGTTCAGGCCATACAACTTAAAGGATTCGTGCTCTTCTAGAAAATATAGTTCCTCAAATCGATTCTAAAAAGTTATTTTATCTATTCTTTATATCATAGTAAGTGGTACAGGTCCTGCAACTTAAAGATTCAGTTCTTTTATAGTATATCTAGTTCCTCAAATCAATTCTAAAAAGGTATTTAAGAATAGCTCTTTATCGATTCTTTATATCAAAGTAAGTTGTACAGGTCCTGCAACATAAAGATTCGGGTTCTTTTAGTGGATCTAGTTAATAAAATCTGTTTTATAAAGATCAATTAGAACAAAGGAGGGTGCAGCCCCATCCCGTCTCCTGTCGTCTTAACAGCGTGCTGATGCGATAATCATTCAGTCCTGGTTCAGTACGAAGCGAGTTCGTCCACTGCAAGCGAAGCTAAGCATCCCGTAATCCGAGGCCTCCAGGTCGAGGTGCAAACTCGCAAAGCGAGACAAAGCTGTGAGTGAGCCAGGTCTGGACAGTTGGGTGCAAACAAATTCTACTAATATATTTCGTACAAGTAGGCAGCCATTCAGCGCCTTCGTGCTTAGCCTATAGAAAAGAGAAATTAGAAAACAATAACTGAATTTTGAGATACAGCTCGAATCGACATGGACTTTTCTGTATTGTGTTCAGGAAACTGTCTACGTATGATGCGGACAGAATCGCATCGGAGCTGCATAAAATGCATCCAAAACTGCATCACTTTTTAAATATCAAAAAATTTATAAAAGTGGTGAAAATATTTTCTCCAGGGTTTTTGAGGTCGCTGGTTCCGAATCTAACACCGAGAAACGTCCCCAATACCCCGGGCGGCCCCAAAGGCCCAAGGGCCAAAATTTAATAGTTGAGAAATACGATTTCGAAAATCTTTCCCCGGTGGTTTTTGAGGTCACTGATTTCAAATCTGAGGAAGCAATTAATGGAAATATATTTAAATTTACGAATTTATCGTATCTTTATTTCCATAAAACAATTTTCTATCCATTCCCCGAACATTCAAACAAAAATACATTCTTATAATTCACCGCACTTTCACCAAGCCCTAATAGTAAAGCCTCCAACGAGCATCGGTCAAAAATCCTCGCGAAACGATTTCGAAGTCGTTTTCTCAACTTTTAAATGTTGGTAATTTAGCCTTTTGGATCCGTCCGGGTCATCGACAACGTTTCCGATGTCAAATTCGCAACCAACGACTTCAAAAACCACCGAGAAATGATTTTCACCACGTTTTTTATCAATTTTTAGGTATTTAAAAAAAACTATGCACTTTTGGATGCATTTTTTGCAGCCCCGATGCAATTCAGTCCGAGCCGGCAATCATCATACATGTAGACTTTTCCTGATCCATTTCTGAACGCAATGCAAAAAACCCCATTCCAATCCGAGCTGTATCTAAAAAGTTCGAAATTCGCTCAACTCACGTCAGCGGTTCAGTTGAGCGATCGGATTAATTTCTCTTCTATAAATATTTACATATAAATCCCGACATTCTGTTTGACATTTTCTTTCACAAGACCAAAAGAAATGGAAACTTATGTCATCGGGCGGTGGTTGTTCCCTCGCAATGAAGGTGCCAATGATCTGAATATATTCCACACTCACAACTGTCACTACACAAATAGATTCTACACTCACTACTATAGAAATATCAGCGTGCCCTGTCCACGCGAAACAATATTGTATTTCATCACAGGATCGTTTCCCAAACAGTGTACAGTAATTTAGTAATTATCCTTACATATTATTTTTTTCAAATGCGTTTTTTTTGTGGTTAAGCGATATCTTCCTTCATTCTTCATAAAAATTAATTACTCAAGCATCATTTTAAAGCTTATGTTCCCCGCTATTGACGAAAAATAGACAAACAGCTTAAAATTCATGTTTTCTTTACAAAAATTGATTAGAAAACTTTTATATTATACTTCATATGATTCCTAATGTAAAGGCGTCATCAATCTGTTTAACTAACATGACAGCTGTTAAGTTACATTGTTTAATCTATCACGCAAATCAATCAAATTAAATCAACGTAAATCGTTATATATTTTTATAAAGTGATATTTATAAACCAACGTAAATAAATAAACGTAATTAACTAAATTAAATCAACGTATTAAATCAGGTAAGTGTAGGCCTACCAGTAACTTGCGAAATATTAGCACGGGTCAAATAGTTTATGTTATTCTGTTTAAATATGTTTTATCAACAGTTCGAAATGTCAACGAGTGAGTGACCAAATAGAATCACTCAGTGTTTCCATTAGACACTTAAATTTTTAGCGAATCTATCTAAACATAATTAATTTGCTAGGGGTTATTTTGTGAGTAGA
>JAGFPH010024679.1:0-11240 GCA_018207615.1 Philaenus spumarius
CGTACGTTTTGTCCACCAAAATGCACTGCAAATGGCCTAGAGGGATAAGACATTCACGGTAGTTCTTTGTTTAAGCGAGCATTGATTACGTCACAACAACTGCCTTCCCAATTTCTTATCTCTAAGCTCTATCTATCTAAACTAAGCTTCGTCGTCAACAATCAGTTTGTTCAAAGTCGTCGTCTGTATTTCTAGGTTATGTCGCGCATACGTTAATCTATCGTAATGAAATCATTTAAGTGCGTTTATTGTGTGTTATTAATGCGTGCCGTGTATTAATTGTGCGTAACTCGTGTTAAGTGTAATCAATTGTTTAAATTTTCTTTTGATTTAAAGTAAAATTTCTCGTTGATACAGTCGTCTTTATTTAAATCAAGTAAGTCTAGGCTAATTGATTAATATTAGTTGTAAATACAGTTTTGCATGTCCTCAATTGTTTATTCAATCATATTGTAGTACCTTTCGTTTCTAACCTATAAATATTAAAATTTCTATACGCTTTTCAAGTATAAACCTAGAACATTGTTTTGTTTTGTATAGGAATTTTTCGTAGTTTTTATGTTTGATTTTATTATGTTCACCTAACCTAAAAATCTGCTGGTTGATAAGAATAAAAAACGGATTTTTAATTTGCTAATATTAATTTTAACATTATAAATGGTACGGTTTTCAGTAATAAACCTAGAAAGTTTTTAAATTTACAATCTGTAGGCTAGGCCTACAACCTTCCATAATTTTTTCTTTTTGATTATACAAGTTTTACCAGGTACATTATCGTTGTCTTTTCCCAGTTAAATTTAAAATTTTCGGCACAGTATGTTTGACTATGGTTTATATGTTACCGAATCCTAACGCCGAGTCCTATAATTTATGTAATCTTTACTGTTACAAAATTATTGCAAACAAATCGGTATTTGTTTACTTTAATCAAAACTACTATAAATACACAAACCTGTACGTTTTTTTTAATAAATATAGTATTTATACCTTCACTGATGCCGGGAAACCAATATTTAACCATCTTCAACACGTACAACATTAAAAACTTTCAAATCAAAAGTTCGTTATGGAAATTTACATTGTAAAGTAATGTGATAATAATGACGAAATATTATAACCATACTAACACCTAATTTAATAACACCTCTCCTACCCCTCCTACAATTATGAAGTCACAGTGAATCTGTTTAATAATTTAAATATGTTTGTGAGAAAGTATGTGCCAGTTTCTGGTAACGTTTATTAAAAAAAAAAAAAAAAAACTCCCTCAATGACCTACTTATTTATAATATTAAAAACTTAATAACCTGCTTTGTTACGTTGTCCATTACTTTGAAACGAAGGAAAGATACTAAGCTTTATTTTACGCCATTCTGTTTCTCTTTTAATAAGTTTTGCAATGGTGTATTACAGATTATTTATGAACACTCTGTATACTATGTTATAGTATATTGCATATTGTAATGGCTAATTTACATAATTTAGTACTCTGATAACCTAAAAATATTTAAGAACAAACAATAAAATCTCAAAGTCCAAAACGTACAAAAATATACTAACTGAAACCAATATTTAACGCTTTTTGAAGTCTTAGTTCAGTTTTTCTAAGTGCTGACTTTATAATTATTTTTAGATTGAGATGTTAATATCGGCTTAGGCCTGTATGTAAGCATTGGTAATTTAAACAACATTTATGTTTTACTAGCTGACCCGTACAGCGTTGCCCCTGGTGGTTGGTATTTTCAGTCTTTTTAACGTAATTGTATTCTTTTTAAGTGTTCAGTCAGTCAGTGGTATTTGGCTTTTATATAATTATATAGATCTTAAATAATAAAAGCACTATTTTCATAATAATAAAAGATCTGAAATTAATTATGATTTTAGTAACTTTGATCCCCCAAACCCCTCCTAAAATTTCGAAATTTTTCATACCGTTTCTTATTGAGCACTTATGGCCTTAGAGGAAGTTACACACCATATTTCATTCCAATCCGTTCTGTAGTTTTGAAGAAATCGTGATTTAATAAATTTGATCCCCCAAAACCACCCTAAAATTTCGAATTTTTTAAAACCCTTTCTTAGTAAGCACCTATGGCCCTAGAGGAAGCTACATACCAAATTTCATTCTAATCTGTTCGGTAATTTTGGAGAAATCGTGATTTAGTAATTTTTACCATCCAAACCCCCCTTAAATTTCCAATTTTTTAAAACCCCTTTTTTAGTGAACACTTATGGCCCTAGAGGAAGCTACATACCAAATTTCATTCCAATCTCTGTTCGGTAATTTTGGAGAAATCGTGATTTAGTAATTTTTACATACCAAACCCCCCTTAAATTTCCAATTTTTAAAAACCCCTTTTTTAGTGAACACTTATGGCCCTAGAGGAAGCTACATACCAAATTTCATTCCAATCTGTTCGGTAATTTTGGAGAAATCGTGATTTAGTAATTTTTACCTACCAAACCCCCCTAAAATTTCCAATTTTTAAAAAACCCCTTTTTTAGTGAACACTTATGGCCCTAGAGGAAGCTACATACCAAATTTCATTCCAATCCGTTGGTTGTTTTGAAGAAATAGTTTTTTAATAACTTTGATCCCCTAAACCCCCCTAAAATTTCGAATTTTTTCAAACCCTTTCTTAGTGAGCAACTATGGCCCTAGCTACATACCAAATTTCATTTCAATCCGTTCAGTAGTTTTTGAGAAATCGTGATGAGTGAGTGAGTGAGTGAGTGGTATTTCGCTTTTATCCCTATATATAGATTGATATGAGTTACCTTCCTCTGGAAACACTCTGTTTTATTTATTTTTTATACACTAATTATGGCAAATATCCTAATAAATGGTTACAATTTAAAATATATACACAATTTGTCATTAAAACTCACATTGAAAACAGCTTACATTTTGTACAAACTTTAAGATCATACACCTACAGTTTGATTAACCTTCTTTGAATTTCGAAGATATACTGTTGTAATTTTCGGAAAGTAGAGATGCTATGGGTATTTACACACAATTGCCATAGCAACCCCAACTGAATAAAATAACAGATACAGCAGCTGTTTTGGATAAACAGTTTAGCAACACAATTTTAGGTTAGGCCTAGTTTATTTTATTTTAATTGTCTTAGCGGCAATATACAGGGTGGCTTTAAAATAATGTCGAACTCCATTTATCTTGGTTATTTGTTAAGATAGCTAAATGTGGTTTGTGGTAGTATTCGTTACATTGAGGGGCTGTTTTAAGGTGGTAACACAAAATTTTCCAATAGGACCAATAGTCATGTGATGCATCACAGTAAAGGTCCTATAAAGACCAGAATTTCGACATAAAAAAATAAAAATATTTTGGCAAAAATCCAACAACGTTTTTGACCTGAAGTAACGTCGTTTTGGGATTTTTCGTACTGGAATAAAAAATATTTGCTGTCTGATCTAAAAAAAGTAATATGTGAGATTATTCTGCACATTCAATTTTTGTACACGACCTTACAGCCCATCTGGTTCCCCCAACATCGACCAAAACTTGAAATACCATGCATGGAGTGCTTGGTTCTAATCTAGTGAAGCGAGTTTGTCAGTTGTGAGCGAAGCGAAACAGTTTATAATCCGTGGTCGCAAAATCTAGGTGAAAACTAACAAAGCTCAGTTTATTGACCGAGCGAAGCGAGGTCTCCGTTTTAGCTCGACCGTTCTGTGTGTCTGTCTCACGATTACGGCCAAACGCCTTGACCGATTTTGATGATGTTTTGCACGAATGGTTCTTATTCCTAGGCCGAAATATGAATATATACGGTGTTTTCCATTTTTCATTTGTAACCCCTTAAATAAAATAAAAATGGCAGCCGGACCGTTTCTCTCAGTGTAAGCTTTTTTCCATAGCCAGTTTGTGGCTTGACCGTAAGTCGAATTTAAAAACTAATAAGATTTTGCGAGTAGCAAATTTTATTTTCAACAAAATTGTATTCTTTATTTTTTCCCGTATCTCTAACGGTAAGCTCACAAAATGGCCGTAAACTTCAAATTTCTTAAAAATCGTTAAGTTTTCTATTTTAACCATGTTTTATACGTTTATTCTAAACCAATTCAAAAGTGTTCCATAACTTGTTTGTAGATAAATGTTAAAAGAATTCATATATGCCAGTAAAAAAAATGATTCAAGTAAAATGAACAAAGTTATTAGCTCAAGAAACAAGCATGTTCAATAAGGAAAGGAAAAAGTTAAACTTTAGGCCTACATAAAAAGTAGTAGGCCTAAATTTGTTTTGTCATTTTTTTCATAAATTTGAAAAAGTTTCGTAATTTAGTTCTAAATAGAACTGTAGTATAAAAATATTTATCAATTTCAAATTTCTTATTTTTAAATCACCAGTTTTTATGTTCCTACTACAAGACTGCTAACAAAACTAGGTTCATTTTGCATAGTAATTTAGGAATATATCCTTTGCCAAAAATGACATATTATTATAAGAAAGTGTAGAGGATAAATCAAAGAATTGAAATCTATACCTGTAAATTATCATTGTAAATTTCATAAAAGTATTTGACTTAGCTTTACTTGAATTAAAAAATGAGATGGAACAAATGAAACCTCGCGGCGATAAAGGACATACAAAAAATCACCATCGGACACCGTGGGAAGTGTTGGTACATGGGTTAAGATCGCTATCACAACCTGTAAATATATATGGAACTGTAAATACATTGTTAAGTTTTAGTTATTTAAGTATGTAAATATTTAATTCTATGTGTTCCCTCAATAACGCGATATTTTTAGCTACCTTACGCATTACTAACCTAAATAAAACACAATGCCCCCTAAAAGAAAATCGTTAGCAGTTAAAGCTCAAGAAAAAAAAAACGAGAACTAGAAACCCGGAATCGCGGGAATTGTAATATAATGTTTCAGTGGCTAAACCTTCTGCTTACTTAATTACTGGCACACTATTTTTTTAAATAAGCACAAAACCACATTTATTATTTCAACGAGTGAGGTCTACTGTTCACAGAACTACTAGTAATCAATATGAAATCTATATATATAAAAGCGAAATACCACTCACTCACTCACTCACTCACTCACTGACTCAATCATCACGATTTCTCAAAAACTACGAAACGGATTTAAATGAAATTTGGTATGTAGTTTCCTCTAGGGCCATAGGTGCTCACTAAGAAAGGGTTTGAAAAAATTAGAAATTTTAGGGGGGGATCTAAGTTATTAAAAAACGATTTCTTCAAAACTACCGAACAGATTGGAATGAAATTTGGTATGTAACTTCCTCTAGGGCCATAGATGCTTACTAAGAAAGGTTTTGAAAAAATTGGAAATTTTAGAGGGTTTGGGGGTAAAAATTACTAAATCACGATTTCTCCAAAACTACCGAACAGATTGGAATGCAATTTGGTATGTTGCTTCCTCTAGGGCCATAGGTGATCACTAAGAAAGGGTATGAAAAAATTAGAAATTTTAGGAGCGGTTTGGGGGGATCAAAGTTACTAAAATCATAATTTCAGATCTTTTATTATTATGACAATAGTGCTTTTATTATTTAAGATCTATATATATAAAAGCCAAATACCACTCACTAACTGAACACTTTAAAATAATACAATTACGTTAAAAAGACTGAAAATACCAACCACCACGGCCAACGCCGTACGGGTCAACTAGTACCACTCTAATATAAAGTTGTCCTAATCCAGCGAATCGAGTTTGTTATTTGCAAGCGAAGCGAATCAGTTCGTAATCTGAGGCCGCAAGGCTAAACAAATTCTACTAATATATTTCGTACACGCAAGCAGCTATTCAGCGCCTGCGTGAGTGGACCATTTCCCCAAATACTTTGTTGGAACCCTAAAGTATGTAAACTTAATTGTGTAATTTCGTTCAACTCACGTTATTGGTTTTGCTGAGTGATCGAATTATTCTTTTATTAAACAGACCTTAAAAATCAAAAACATATGTTTTGATTATAAACATCTATATTTTATATTTATTTGGACACGTTTACAAGTGTATACACTATTTAGAGCTCTGGGATGTAAACAATATTGTAATGAGTGAGTTAATGGGCATTTAGTTCAAATCAATTGTATAAACAATTCGATTGGTACAATTAATCTGCCACACCCTGTATACCATTAAACAAATATTTGGTTTCGTATTTTCTGTGTAATAAATGAAAAACATACATGTCAGCTGTTTTGACATTCGTTGGAAGTATTTGTTTTCCAAGTCTGTTATGACGAAAACAATCTTTGAAAGAGCAGACTACCGGACTTATAAATCGAAATGATCTGTTTGCAGTGACTTTCTTGATTAGAAAAATTCATGTATAGAAGTATAAGTGACATACCTACCCATGGGCGTCCATATGATATTTTCTAGGGTGGAACTAAAACGGGGTATGGGGTTCATGTTCACTGCTAAAGACGCACAGGTGAGCTTGACATTGAACACTATGAGAAGTGGCCGACGCACAGTGCATTGCAAGCCAACGCGCGTATTGGGAGTTTTTTCAATACACAATGCATTTAAGCCAATGCTTCGCACGCCAATTTTAAGCCTATATTATACTTTGGAGGCTTTAAAATATTAGTGATTATTACGTAGAAAGGTTAAAAAATAAAGTAATTTCTACTCATTTAGACTATAAATATAGAAAATAAAATGTCAGCACCTAGCATACGAAATACGAAATTTGCGTAGCGGTGAACGTGTTAAGGAGTACCCTCTCCTCCTTCGGCAAAAGGAGTCCAGGGATATTTTTGACCTCCCAAAGAAAACTTTAAAAAAAATAAAGTTTCTTACCTTCTTTTCTACCGTCACGTGACCTCTTCTTTATATTCGTTAGTGACGCGTTTCGGGACTTTTATCCCATCATCAGACACAAAATTAAACCGCGGTAAGAACAGGTTCAGAGTGCGCGAGACAACAGACTGACAGTTGCCGGCCGGTCGCCAGAAGGTGTACACCTAAACGTGAAATGTGCTATTTGTGTTTTGTGTAATTTAATTTTAATGTATGACGACCTCGATTGAGTAATTTTGTGTCTGATGATGGGATAAAAGTCCCGAAACGCGTCACTAACGAATATAAAGAAGAGGTCACGTGACGGTAGAAAAGAAGGTAAGAAACTTTATTTTTAATAAATCAGTGACCTGGATACTGAAAATGAATTCATTATTTGAAAACTTTTAAAATTTGGGAAGCCAATTTGGCTGTTCAGGTGAAATATTAACCCACACAGCATTAAGTCCGTACCTTTACACCGTCAGTGAATACACAAAGACCTATAACACTCCTAGAGGCCGCACCAAGTATTAACCCAGCTCATGCTTGAACTCTTGTAGAAAATAAAATACAGTATATGTAAAATCAAACGGCACATAACATTTAAACACACATTTTAGTGCTAATCTCTTTAAAGAAAATTACCTGACTATAATTAATAATATACACATTTTCCTTTCCCTGGGAGATATTGGGGGTCGTAGCCCCCCTCTGTCTATAGGTATGAACGCCCATGTATCTACCCCTCCCTCTTAAACACCTCTTTACGTTACATAACCCAGTGTAATAAAACTATCAAACAATAAAACTCAGACAGGCGACAATAAACTATGTTCAAACGCATTTTCTGTTTGCTAGTGGTTTCCATTTTTCGTTCGCACGCCAAATTGTTCGCTTTACTACCAGGCGTAGCAAATCCAGCGACTGCAAAATAATGCTGTCGTATGTTTTATTGCCTCGTTTTCTCATTTCTGCAGTTTGGTCAGAAATAAAAGTTTCTCTGCAATAAAAATAAAATTATCGTGCCTAGCTATAAAACGCTATACTGATTTTAAATCCAGGAATTTTTTATTTTTATTATAACTCAATAAGTCATTCTCTCCAGCTTTAATAATAACCCAGTCGGTGTAGGTCTCAACAGCCAGTAATTTGCAATATGGCTGATTTTTTTTTATAAGTACCTTAAAGTATGTAGATTAATATAAAAAAAGTTTATCAGTCTATCGATTTCCCAAAGTCGAAAAAAATCGAAAAACATTTTTTTTCGATATTTCTTAATATTACGAGTTGGGATGAAGATAAATAAAAATAAAAAATACCACCGTGTAGGAGAAGTATTTTTCCATATAAAAGGACATATGTATTCCTTTCGTCCGAGCAATGGTTTGTCTGGAAAACTTGGTATATAAGTTACAAATAAACTGTTCACTTGCTACACCAAGTTTTAATTCGATATATTACAAAATGGCCAACTTAAGATCTGCTATACGTGTGGACGGAAATGATCATATAAAAACCTATTCATTGGTAAGTATGCGTTCATAAATTTGCTGGCCTATTTAGTTTAAAATTATCTCAGATGTATAATTTTTGAATATTATATTTATACACATATTGTTTATGTATATTTTAAATTTCATACAAATTGGATGATTTTTTTCGAAGACAAGTTAATCGAGACTGCCTTTAGGCTATTATGCTAGTCTTAACAAAATTGTATTATTTTGAATATAAAAAAGTTGAATTTTTAAAGAAAATGGCAGGCATTTTGAATCCGCCATGTTTAATTTTCATATTTTATATGAATCAGTTCCTCCTAAAAACTCCAAATAACCAGTTTTCTTTTTCTTTGAGACACATTTTTTAATTTCAATATATATATTTGGGTAATTTGTTACATGATAATGTGTAATAAAAAAAACATGTCATCGAAAGCAGACACTTTTCTCTTCAAAACGCCCTATTAGAACTATTTATTTAATACATTATAACTATGCAATAGTTTAGGCTATAATGTACTGGGCCGCGCTTTAAAAAAGAGGTCTTCAGCCGTGCGGCCGAGTCGAGCTGCTGCAAAATTCATAACTGAACTATCGTTTTTTTTCCAGACAAACCATTGCTCGGACGAAAGAAATACATTTGACCTTTTTATTGAAAAAATATTCCCCTACTCGGTGGTATTTTTATTTTTATTTATCTTCATCCCAGCTCGAAATATTAATAAAAAATGTCGAAAAATAAAAGTTTTTAGATATTTTTTCGACTTTGGGAAATCGATGGACTGGTAAACTTGTTTTATGTTAATCTACATACTTTAATGTACTTATAAAAACAAAAATCAGCGTATTGTAAATTACTGGAACTTTTGGTCTAAAATTACCCCTACCGACTGGCCTATAATCCTACATAATGTTATTGTAGAATCAAAAGGCATGATCGACATGTACAGATACCGGCGTGAATCCTGGCACTTAGTCACGCCCTGGCGAGATGGGCCAGGACTGTAGGAAAGGGGAGAGAAAAAAACGTCCCACACCGCTTCCTAATGCGACTCGTCCTTCAAACGAACTATACTCGCGGCCACGAAATTAGGCGGTTGATAGAAATTGCGGTGTTGCTGGATATGTAACTAGCCTAGCGACGGAAGGTCGAGATTCGCTTACTCCGCGCACGAATTGGCAACACTAACCGTGCAGTGTTGCCAATTCGTGCGTGGAGTAGGCGAATCTCGACCTTCCGTCGCTAGGCTAGTTACATATCCAGCAACACCGCAATTTATATCACCCGCCTAATTTCGTGGCCGCGAGTATAGTGGATGTTTACCTCACCCTTAACACGTTCACTGCTACGCAAATTTCGTATTTCCTATGCTAGGAGCTGACCTTTTATTTTTTATTGGCCTCTTTATAGCCTAAATTAGTAAAAATTTCTTTGTTTTTTTATTTTTGAACCTTTTTACGTATAAAACACTAATATTTTAAAGTGGACGCACATGTGCGTCCAAAGCACATAGGCTTAAAATTGGCGTGCGAAGAATCGGCTTAAATGCATTGTGTATTGAAAATACTCCCAATACGGATGTGGGCGCGTCAAGCACGCAATGCACTGTGTGTATTGAAAATAGCCTAGTATGCTGGTTGGCATGCGAAGCACGCAATGCATTGTGTATTGAAAATACCCCCAATATGCTGGTTGGTGTGCGCATCACGCAATGCATTGTGTATTGAAAATACCCCCAATATACTGGCGTGCGAAGCACGCAATGCATTGTGTATTGAAAATCCTCCCATACGGGGGTTGTGGTGCAATGCACTGTTTGTCGGCCGGCCGCTTCTCATAGCGTTCAGTGTAAAGCTCACGTGTGCGCCCTTAACTGTGAACGTGTTAAAAAGAGATGTACCGGGTACTGATGTTTTCAGTCAGGTTAGTAGCGGTTTGCTCAAGTGCCAGCATTTCGCGCCGGTATCTGTATTTATAATAAACATGAAGGCGCCTGATCAACGAGTATCTTCACTAGTATCCTCTACAGTAGCATTAACTGTTCAATATGCTTTCTAAAATTTATAGAAGTACTTTTAATAACTTAAATGTCTATATTTGACCTATTTAGTGATTTTCTTAGTACAAAACTATTTTTTTTGCTTATTTTATTCACCATTTTTGTTCATATACCAATAAAAATGTGTTTTACTCATAAATAAACAACTATACGACTATAAAAGTGATAACCGTTTTTAAAGCTCATATTTTATGGAGTATATTGTCGTTTTTTAATGTTCTATCTTGAACGGTTCTCAAGTTATAAGGGTTTTAGTAAACGACACCCCCACCAGGTTCCCCCCTCTCCCTTGCGATGTCGACCACGCTGGGGGGCGACGACATGGCTTTTCATGATCTCTATAGTGCCTATAATAATAATCAGAAATAAAATTGCGTCAGGTTTTCCTTGCATGATCAACCCCCTTCAGATCCTGGATTTAACAAAAGGAGTTTTCAAGAACGAAGATCACTTTTGCAACAATGTATTTATAAAATTCAACTGGCGTTATATAGTTAAGCTGTTTAAAATTGATAAACGTAATTGAGTACCAACTTTTTAATTATTATTTTTACCATTGAAAAGTTAAAAACTCATTGTATTTGTATCCAAGTCACGAGTTTGAATAAAAAGAGTAATTTTGTCCGTCTGTGTGACTTTTATAACTTTAAGTAATTACTTACTTGTTCATGACGCGTTTCGGAACTTTATTTCACCATCAGATTCTCGCTCTATTGAGGTCGTTAACACATACAAATAAATACACAGTCAACTTAACAACAAATAAACGCGCACAATAACACAGTAATACAAACTCTATAACTCGGCGTGTGCAAATCGTCGAATACATACGGTCACTGAAGACGTCGGACCTTTAACGTGCAATACCGCTCAATATTTGAT
>JAGFPH010024681.1:0-11238 GCA_018207615.1 Philaenus spumarius
CATAGTGAAATGTATCATTAACATTTTTTTCAATATTTGGAATTGTACTATACGTCATGAGATCGATTAAACCAATTTCATATTTATGAGTAGATAAATCTATTGGCGGAAAAATATCGCAAGATAATTGCGAGCCTCTCCCGTTTAAGCATAACATGATATCATCAGATGTTTCCTGTTAGAAACGCTAAACATAAATGACCGCAATTAATTGTATTAGTTTTCTGTTTAGTGGTGTAGTTATAATAAATGTTTACATTATTCGAAGACGATTTGAAATAATCTATTAGTTCCGGTGGAGGTTTTAAATTACCGAAACTATCAAAATAAGATATTTTCTCATTTATTTTACGATAGCATACCCAATGAGTTCCTTTTCATGGAACACTATCTAAATTTACAATACCGTTTTCATTTTGTAAAATTTTATAAGGAAGGTTATCACGCATAAATATACCTCTGAAATTAGGTATTTTCAATTCAAAAACATATTTTTCTAAATCAGTATTTGATAACGCTTGATTAGGTAATTTTAATAATAATTTTTTTTTTACTTCCTCCGCCTTTGTATGGTTTTAAATAGTAACCTGTACCACTTTTCTTTTTAATTGTACTGTTTTTCTTTTTAACTTTATCAATTTTCTTATCAATGCATTTCTCTTTCAAAAGACGAAATGCATTCAGAAGTGCTTTGCTGGTTTTACAAGCTCTCTTCTTTTTTCCTCCTTCATTCTTAGTTTTATCGTTTCCTTTCTTCTTGTTACTAGTTTTACCGCCTCCTAATTTATTTTTCATTTTCATAATATTAGTCACCGCGTACGCAGCGGCTTTTTCTCCAAAACTAGCGTCTGATGATGTGACTCGTTGCCAAGCTTTATCAGCCAATTGATTGTCAGCAATAGCTCTATGATTTGAATCTGTATATTTTGAATATGCTATATCATGATCCTTACAAGCTTGATCTAATTTATTAATACCTGGATCGTTTCTATTTAATCTTCGTTGTAACCGTGTACCTGGTCCACAATATTGATATCCTGGTATGTGTAATTCGACTGGTAATAAGTCTATAGCACGATTTAAAATTTTTCCAGGTAGAGTTGAAATAGTACTTATCAGCCCACCGCCTCGATGTATACTGTGCGATTTGCTTCGCACAACTTTCATTTTAAACTATTTGGTTTTTATTTTCATACAAAATATTACGTGTTATTAAAGGGTTATCCTTAGAATTTAGTAACTTAACTCTTTGATAGTAACTCTGTAGTACGATTTACAATTTTTCCAGGTAGAATTTAAATATAACTTATTAACCCACCACCTCGATGTATACTGTCGATTTGCTTTCCAACTCTTTCATTTTAAACTAATCGTACAAATCTTTACACCATTCTCCGATCGCTATTACAGATTTATCCTTAGAATGTTCAAGGTAATTCAAATAACTTAACGCTTCCGTATATTTTTTATAATATACATTTTATTGTTTATTTAATTGACAATTTCGTTATACACAATCAGTTACCAATCAGTTCTGTTTGTTTTACATTTTTCCAAAACGCATCGACATAGTGTATTATAACGATGATTATAAGTACATTTCTTACAACTGAATAACTGTTCCCATGTGAACCGAGTGCATATGTCTTCGCAACAGGTGAATCCTTCAAATTTAGTTTTATATAAAATTATCGTTCGGATTTCTTTTTGAGCGGTTTTACAGTTACAATGACAAAAAGAGTAATAATTACACACTCTACACGCAATTCCGTCGACTTCAGTTCCTTCTGTGACAAAACATTGAAGATCACAACAATAATCTGGGTTCTGAACTTTATTCACAACTTCCGTTGCTATGCTTTTTACGTTTTCATACAACCAGCTAGTCTTGTTGGATTTACATTTTTCCAAAACGCAGTTGCATATATCCTTATGCCAACTACACCTCTTACAATTAAACAATTCATTCCACGTGAAACGAGCGCATATGTCTTCGCAACAGGCAAATCCTTCGAATTGAGTTTTATATAGTACAATCTTCCAGATATGCTTTTGAGCGGTTATACATTTGCAATGACAAAAATATGAGTAATTACACACCCTACACGCAATACCGTCGACTACAACTCTTCTTCTAAAAAACACTTAAGTTCACAACAATAAAGCGGATTCGGAACTTTCTTCACAGCCATTGTTTGCTCTGATAACATTTGTATGTTTGATGCTTTGTAATGATCTTTGACATCTACACTCTCATCCATCGCAACACTAACTGATTATATCAATATGAATTCATCAAATCCAATTCTGTACCTTCCTTTATTTATAGGTCGGTCTTTGTCTATTATAAAACAACTGTTTTTACTTTTTGACCAAGCAATCGAACATACTTCTTTAAACTTATCATATTTCATGTCTGTATTCACGTGATCGTTATATACATGACGCAAATTTGTGTCATCTTGTTTGAATAAAACTAAGAAATTTGCATTGTCACGTATCAATTGTTTTGGAATGTGACTGTAAGTTTGACAAAGATAGAATGAATCAATATCGTTATGACGGCCCATAACAAAATAATTTCTAATATTATTCTGACGTTCACAAGCTACATCATCAAATATAATAATAGAATTAGGTTTCACTTCGTTCGGATGAAACACTTCATCATTTTCAGTAAATATAAAATATCCTATTTCAGGTATTTTTGAGAATATACGAGTAAGAAATTTATACTTAGGTTGATTTATCGACTTGGAAAAAATGTAAATATTTTCGAAAAACAAAGCTTTTGGATGAAAATTTAAATTAAACATTAAATTGGTCTTTCCGCAATTAGACGGTCCGCAAATAATACATCTGATTGAATTGGGTAAAAGGGGACCGTGTTTTTTTCTACAGTTTATATGATTATTTAAATACAAATCAAAATTTATAATTGATAATGAGTCCTTTTGTTTTGTTGTTTTCATTTTAAATCTTTTTTGTTAATCCACGTGTCACTGGATTTATCGAAACCAAGCCAACGCACTAACAATTTATTTCCTTTTTTTCGAATCACCTTCTCTATTAGATATATATCGCTGTACTTTGTTTTACTGAGCTCCTCTTCGTAGAACCCACCTTTTATAATGTTACCTAATTCATCTTTCAAAAAATACGTTGTTGGAATTGTACGATGTACTTTCCAAATCATATACACTTCATTACTCCAATTAGGCAAATAACCTTTAGTAAACTGTTTCTTATATCTACTTATTCGAACTTTATCTCCTTTAATGAACTTATCACGTTTTGCAACTTTTAGTCTTCTGTTTTTACAGATGCTTTTGGTAAATTTAAATCTATACAATATTTTGGATAATTACTTACAAGATTTAAAGAAGGAAAATCAATTATATATATTAGACAATCAATAAAAATAACTACTTCGCCTGATGGTCTTTGATAAACATGAGATATTTTTGTAAAATTAAAAATTCGTTATTTTTATTAACTTCAATTGGTCTCATACCTATCGTTCTATGAGGTGTATTATTATATTTATTAACAATATTTTGAAGTAAGTCTAACCACTTGTAACTGCCTTGTTCACTAAATGCTTGCCACATTTTACCCTTTAAATTTCTATTAAGTCTTTCTACAATGGAAGCTTTTTTTATCAGAAAAAGTTGAATAATGATTTATATTATATTTATCTAGTAATAATTTTACTCTAGAATTGTAAAATTCTGTACCTTTATCTGTTTGAAAATGACGCATTGGGTGTTTATCTAAAATAGGTTTCAATGCTTTTTCTATTTCATAAGCACTTTTAGACTTTATTGGAACTGCTATTGCATATTTACTAAAACAATCTATTATCACTAGAATATATTTATAACCTTTATTTACTTTAGAGAATTGTATCATTTCTACAAGGTCAGCCTGGTATAAATCATGTAATCCCTTTACTTCTACATAACGACTAGGAAAATTTTTTCGAACTTGCTTATGCAATTCTTTAGCAATTTCTCTTCTCACATTGATGTTCATAGTTTAGTAACTGACGAGGAAATGAAATAAGAAAGCAGTCCACATTATAATATAAATACATTATTTATTACAAATTTGCTAACTTACAATCTGGTTCTCCTACGGCAACTTCACAATCAATACATTTAACATCATCGTCTAATCCAAAATACACCTTATCACTTCTACTAAACGTTTTCTAATGATATAGACATGGCGTCTAATTTAGTTACAAGTTTTTTAAAACGATCTAAAATCTCTGTAAATGACGTTTTTGAACATTTTATTCCAAAAATGGAAAGATCAAAGGTTTTTGCACTAATTAACTGATTAGAAAATTCATCAAATTCAAAATACGTTTCATTTTGAAAGAAATATAATAATCCATTTTTATACCTAAAACATGAGTCAATACACGGTGGTATACCTGGTAATCTCTCATATATTAACCCATAATATTTAACTTTGAATGAGCATTCATTAATTTCAGCGAAATATATTTTGTAATAGAAAATAAGAGTATGTCCATTGTACGTATTAACCACTCCATCAATAACAGATGCTTTTGGTAAATTTAAATCTATACAATATTTTGGATAATTACTTACAAGATTTAAAGAAGGAAAATCAATTATATATATTAGACAATCAATAAAAATAACTACTTCGCCTGATGGTCTTTGATAAACATGAGATATTTTTGTAAAGTTTTGTGGAAGAAAAGGCAACCAATCAGGTAAATACAAAACACTGTGATATGAGGCTTCCCCTAACTTAACAAGCCAAACCCATTTCTCATGAAAAATATATAAATGATTATGTACTATTAGAAAAGTGTTAATATTTTTCAAATTACATAGATTTGGTTCCACAGGTGTAATTGTAGGTGTTGAAACTGTAGTCGCTGTGGGACGTAATGTCGTAGACGTTGTTGAAACTGGTAAACGAGGAGGACCATATAAACTTTGTACACCTAAAATGTCATCATATCCTAGTTTAATTATTTTGTCATTATAATAAGGAAACATAATCGCTTTACGGTCATTTGAATGTCTTAAGCCTAATGCATGTCCGATTTCATGCACTAAAACATGTAGTAAATTTGATTGATCAGATAAACAATGTTGTGCTGAACACCAATTTTCTTCGTTGTCTATATGTATTTCTACAGTCGATCCATCTGCAATTGGGAAAAACGAATGCGCTAATACACTACCTCTACCATCAAATGCATATGGACAATAGTATTGGTTTAGTTTTTGATATTTATGACTAAGATATTTGTTTGATATTAATATATCTGGACTATGTATACTATGTGAAAATGAAAGATCAGAATTACTTTCCCATATTTTAAACGCTTGTTCAGTAATTTTTAATACATTAGAATTAGCGTAAGAATAATGCCATTTAATATGTAATTTTTTCCATTTAACTGTAGAAGCAGAAAACCCAGATACATCATCTCGTACACCACACCGTTTAAAGTTCATTAAATTTAACGTTTCGTTATTTAATTGACCATTTAAGGATAAATTATAGTACTCTTGAAAAATAAACAAAGCGCTGGAAAGTACTGTATTATTCACTGCAGTCAATGTTTCATTACTATTTTCCAAAAATCCAAAAATCTGAAGATATTGCAATGCATCTAATGTATTATTACTTGTATAAATTTTACTTTCTGTTAAAACTAATATTAATAAAACACAAACAAGGATTTTCATCATTAATTTAACGTCTTAACTCTATCACATACACTTAACTACTAACCATTTTCATACATAATTGCTACCTTTTCACTGCAATAAAAATTCGTCTTCAATATCGTCCAGCAATTCCTCAACATACTTGTCGAATTCATCTTCATTCATGTTCTCCGTAGTTAAAGGAGACTCTGCAGCAACTTCTTCCGCAAATTTATTTAAATAGTCCTGAATGGATTCAAAAGTTTCTTCAGGAGGAGCCGGTTCTACATTCATGCTGCCTTCCGTAGTTACGTGAAACTCAGCCGCCAATTTATTTAAATAATCCTGAATGGATTCCAAAGTTTCTTCTGTTTCTTCAATAGAATACTGGTTGTCCGTCAAGTCTTCGTCGATCTCCTTTAACCTTTCAGCCAGCGTTTCATGAGACTGAGACGTTCTTGAGATGGTGCTGCATTCCTCCAAATACTCCTTATTTTTTTCCCACCATTCCTTGTAAGGCTGTCCTTCAGGTGGACATTTTTTAATACGTTCAGCCGCAGCGCTCTCCTGGTTTCTTTTTACGGATTGCTCTATTTCCATTTTGCACAGTATAGTAATTAGTAATATACTAGAAACTAATTTAATAGTTGAATAAAAGCGTAACAATACAGAATGATGTTCGTCTTCAAAAGTTACCAGTATTTAAAGCATATTACAATAAAAAAATACTAGATTGCATTGATCTCATTAGTCACCATCATTTTAAGATACGTTTTAAAAATACTTGATTGCGATGCACTCGTTTTATATATGATTCTTAGAAATCAATAAATTACAAGAATCTGTTCGATACTAACGTCAATCGAGCGAACCATAACTTTTTATTAACGACCCGTATATTTTTACCAGCCACCCGTAACATTTTCTTAACGAACCAGAACTATTGGCGTCAACACATATACGATTCTTAGAAATCGATAAATTCCAAGAATCTATTCGATACTGACGTCAATCGAACGAACCATAACTTTTTATCAACGACCTGTATATTACGATTACACGCTCGATCGAGCGTAAAACAATTTGTCACGCTCAATTTGTTATCGCGTCACGGTCAATTTGTTATCTGGTGACCTTTGGTCAAGGGTCACGTGACCTAAAACAATTAGTTACGCTCAATTTGTTATCGCGTCAAGGTCAATTTCACGGTCAATTTGTTATCTTGACCTTGGGGGGCAAGGGTCAGGTGACCTGGGGTCAAAAGGTCAAGGTTGTACCAGAACTCTTGTTTCTACACTACTTTTATTATAACTGCTGTTATAAAATATACGAAATAATTTGATTGGAACATTTAACATTATTTACCATCTTAGCTTTGGGGTTATTATTAATCCACACCTTTATTATAAAAAAAACATAACATAATAATTTGTATAGAAGGTTCCTTTGGCGTGCGGAGCACGCAGGGGGTTACCCTAGTACTAAATAGTTTGATTTATACACTTAATATTATTTACCTTTTTAGCTTATGATTAATAATATGCTATACCTTTTTTAAAAAGAAATGATAAAGCAAAATTGGGTGTGAAATTTAATTCTGGAGAAGAAAGAGGGTTGGTGCAGGCTCTCTCCTGGTATTGGTTTAGTTTTACAGTAATATAATAGAAAATTGTACGTTTAAACTGGAAGCTATAATACTGTGGAAATGCCATCCGTATATTGTTGTGCTAATCGTTAATTTACCCCGGATCTTGTCTCACACAGTGTCCTCCAAAGCTAACCTTGACAATGACTTACGTCAGCATACACAAACAATAACACAATAATAACAGAGATTGCTGTCACTTTTAGGTCAAACCTATTGCGACAGAACATTATCTATATTTAGTCTAGAGACAGGTGAGTTTACGGAGCTATTGGGAAATACAAGCCCAGAATACAACAGGCAGAGTATTGTTGTGTCTTGCCAGAAGCAATCCGACACCGGACATGTGATTCCGTGGTTGTAAAGTTCTGTCAATCTGTGAGGTCGTGTCCACGTGCGGAGGTGAATGTTCGAAATCACGGTTTGTTAACCTTTATGTCAATATCCAAAATGTGACTGCAGAATTTGTGAATTGTGTTACAAAAATTGAAAACATAGTTTGTATAAGTTCGGATATGTAGGCCTACAGAATACTGTTTCTTGGGATAATTTGAGGGAAGAATCATATACACTAGGTTCGGAAATGTTTAGCTGGCATTTTGTATTTGTTATAGAAAAAATATTATGTCATTAATTGTTCATCGTAATGAAACAAAATTTGGTGTTGTTGTTAAAAAACATTAAGTTCTTAGGCCTACTACCAAACAATCAACCTGCTTTGTTCATCCGTTTAACATATACAAAGTTCAAGTTGATTTTGAGTTATTGAACTTTTGATTATTTATCAGAATGTTTATTTTTTGGTCAAACGAATTTCATAGCATTAAAAACTGAAAACAAATAGTTTTATTACAATTGACCACTCCTAACGTATACATTTTTCAATAAAGTACAAAATGGCGAGTAACTAAGCATTTCAATACTAAGTATGATTTTTACTAAAAGAACAACATCCTTTTCATAGTTATTTACCTAAAATATAGCATAATATAGTACATACATTTTTTTTACTATACGGGGTGTACAAAAAGTCCCGCACTGGTTTAATATTTCGTATATAAAGAAAACTTGAAGGTAGTTGTGATTGATTAACCTACTCTATGTAAAAATACTATTTTATTAAGATTTAAAAAAATTATCCGCCATTTTGAATGTAACTTTGTTTTTTAAAACGGGAAGGTGGTCATGTGATACATCATTTCGATGTAGAATTTCAAGAGAAACCCAACGGTGAAATTTTCACATCCATATCTTTAACCGATTAAAAATGGTGGTAAAAAAACAACGTAATCTTGTTTTCCAATTTTGACCCATTTTGGTGTACTATTTAAAAAAAAACTAATTATTATTCTTTTTTGGTTTAGAATCAAGTAAGCTTTCAAAAGATATGCCACACAATGATATTTGGAAGTATTAAACATTTTTAAGGTACGTACATCCATTTTGATTTTTCAAAATTGATTTCGAGTGGTTCAACCAAATATCGTTGTGTGGCATATCGGTTGAAAGCTTATTTAATTCTAAATCCAAAAATAATAATAATTAGTATTTTAAACAAAAATAGTACAGCAAAATGGGGCAAAATCGGAAAACACGATTTCGTTGTTTTTTGGCCGCAATTTTTAATCGGTTAAAGATACGGATGTGCAAATTTCACCGTTGATTTTCTCTTGAAATTCTACATCGAAACGATGGATCACATGACCACCTTCCCGTTTTAATAAACAAAGCTACATTGAAAATGGCGGATCCAAGATGGCGGATCATTTTTTTTTTAAATCTTAATAAAATAGTATTTTTACATAGAGTAGGTTCCTCAACCACATCTACCTTCAAATTTACTTTATATACGAAATATTAAACCAGTACGGGACTTTTTGTACACCCTGTATACTTTAAATTTTCCAGTTCGTATTTATAATATGACAGTTTTAGGATTTTAGGAATATACCATTAAGCATATTTACCATGATAGTTTTAGTAATAAAAAAAATTACATTCAAATATAATAATTAATTGTATAAATAAAACAAAATGATTTAAATGTATAAAGTATTGCAAAGCGAATTTGCGATAGAATTATGAAAATTATACATATGTTTAAGTATTTTATAGGCCTAAAATATTTTCTAGGCCGAAAATCCCCAAAACTTTAGAATCTACAAGAATCAAACCAATTTCAATTAACATTTTTTAAATATTTTATTTAAAAAAATCGGGTCGGAAGATTAGGTACATCCTCAGTTTTAAAATATGATGAAACTTTTGGATCATATTTCTTTTTGTAATTTGGAGATTTTATGTACCAAGTTGACATGAAAATTACTTGTAAAGTTTTTTATGTCAAACACTTTTACACAATACCTATTTACTGCGAGTAAAAGGAAAAATGCAAAATGTTTTACATATCAAATTTGTATTATAAATGTGTAGATTGAATGTGGATTTCCTGAATTTCTATTTCGAAACTTGGTAATAGTATTTAATTTAGTACAGTATAATTTTATTTATTTCAGACAAAACTACTTTTTTCTGTAAACCATTTGCAAGATTTACAAATAAATTTATATTACCACTTGAGGATTATTATACGTAACTTATTTTTTTCTGAGATCCTGTTTTTAGTAAACAATCTTAACCATCCAGGTAGCTGAGGTCAAGACGTATGCAACCTTCATTATTCCATATTCATACTATATATTGTACGATTAAATAAATATGTAGACGAAGGCAAAGACGCTGTATATGTATATATATTATAAGTTAAAGAGCATATATATGTCTTGGTACATGTTTTTCACTTGTAATTTAGTTAAAGTAATAATAGTTGGGGAAGTGTATGAGCAGAAAAATTGTTGCAATTTAAAAAATAACAATATGTATAAATATATTTAAAAGAGTAAGTCTTTATTGAAAATAATTTACAATCTTTTTAAAAATTACACATTAAGTAATTTTTCTTGGTTTAAGGGTCGTCAGAGCTGCTGCCTTATCAGATTACTTCCTACACATTGCAATATAGCAGTATACTATTAAGTAGCTATACATTTAAAAAATATTAATTGTATTGTTTAAAAAAAAACCTATATTGTAAATAAAATTAATGAATACAAATTCTTTACAGGAAAAATGTTCTTACAATTTTAGAAAATTACACATTTTAAAATATAATATAACACGGTGTTGGTTACTAATGGTGTTGGATTAAAAATATCTTTTATGTAAAACTTAAGAACAAAGAAAACGCATCTGGTGTGAATTAACAAATAATACATAATTTTGAAATGAAAACAATAGAACTATTGTACTCAACACAAAATTGTCTCTTAAAGAAAACATAAAAATAAAGAAACATATTTGTATCTTATCAATTAATCTTAAATTTCTAAGCTTTGCTAAAAAACTACCTTAGCACATCTATTTTTATTTAAATGCTCCATTGATTCCTGCAAAGAATTTAATCAGTTTGCTTCAACGTTACTCAAGGAAAAAGTATATAACTAGCAGAGGAAGAATATTTACACAGCTTTATTAGCTCAATCCTGGCTTTTAAATCCAAATAATTAAATTGCATATTTTATCACTTTTTAAATTCCAGTTGCTTATACGTTGGAAAACAACCACTGTTGTAAATTAAAAATTCATAATTAAATTAATTTTGAGATCTGTCTATAGTGTCCTTGGTCGAAAATTGAAAACATACAATTATTAGGAATGACACACAAACCATATAAATCTTGCTATTCTTTATTCACGTAAATCTTTAGATGAAATAAAACAATAACACACAATCTCACAACAAATACGTTTAATAAATCAAACGCGTTTCAACGACAAAGTCGCCATCCTCAGTGATAAAGCTACAAAAGCCAAAGTACAACTGAACTCAGT